>OX456523.1:102648826-102818471 GCA_949748255.1 Eustalomyia histrio | reverse complement strand
ACAGATGCCTTCAAAGTATGGGCAATGCATATATATATATATATATAAGACATCTGTATATACAGTCAAAAAAGTCCCTATAAAATGCGCTGTGTCCAGTAAAATGTCTTCAGAGTAAACACTAGAATAGCGAAAAGTTTAAGGACAGTCCCCAAAGTAACAAAATGTCTTCATAGTAACTTGTGGAACGAAAACCCGTCCCCGCAATATGTGCTGTGCACATATATATATATATATATATATAATATATATTATATATATATATATATATATATATGCATTGCCCATACTTTGAAGGCATCTGTATATACAGCCAAAAAAGTCCCTATAAAATGCGCTGTGTCCAGTAAAATGTCTTCAGAGTAAACACTAGAATAACGAAAAGTTTAAGGACAGTCCCCAAAGTAATAAAATGTCTTCATAGTAACTTGTGGAACGAAAACCCGTCCCCGCAACATGTACTGTGCACATATATATATATATATATATATATATATATAATATATATATGCATTGCCCATACTTTGAAGACATCTGCATATACTGTCAAAAAAGTCCCTATAATATGCGCTGTATCCAGTAAAAATGTCTTCAGTGTATATAGTAGATTAATGTTAAGTTTGAGGTCAGTCTCCAAAGAATCAAAATGTCTTCATAGTAACCTGTGAAACGAAAAACCGTCCCCGCAACATGCGCCGTGCACATATATATATATATATATTTATATATATATATATATATATATATATATATATATATATATATATATATATATATATATATATATATATATATATATGTGCATTAGACCGTACCTCAAAAAAAAAGTTCACCGTACACCCTCAAATATAAAGTATTTTAACAAGAAAATTTCGAAAAAGTTTTTTTTTTTTTTTTGGCCGAACGTAGGGGTCGCCATTTTATATATTTTTCTTTATATCTTCGCCATTTACCGTCGGATCTTAAAGTGTTGTATATCAATGTTTTTTGCCTCACGGAGACCGATGTTTTCCTCGAAGGAGCCATTGACCTCAAGTAACCCGTTCTAGTATTAACCCACCACATCTCAGTTGCTACCACCTTAATGAACCACCCTAATATTTTAAAATGAAAGATCGCAAAAAGGCAATAAACTTTTGCTAGGAAAGTATTCCAATAATTCCAGCGGAACTATTATTTTATTTTTTTTTTAATTTTTTTTGTTGCCGAATGTAGGGCATTTTTAATTTTTTTGTCATATCTTCTGTATTTACAGTCGGATCTTAAAGGGTTATATATCAATGTTTTTGTCGCAATGATACCAATTTTTTACATCAAAAATCATTGACCTCAAGCACCCTTTTATACCACTTAAGGGGTAAAACCTACGTAAAAAGCCTATATATAAAAACTTCCTAATTTTTATTTTCTTTATTTTTCGATGTAACAAATTGGTATCATTGCGACAAAAACATTGATATATAACCCTTTAAGATCCGACTGTAAATACAGAAGATATGACATTCATCTCTTTTGTTTCTATGTTGTACATGTTTCTGGTATTTATCAAGCAAACCAGTTAATTTTTTTTTTTTTAAAACACTGTTTCTATTAATGATTTCAATATTTAATTTACACCAAATTTGGATCAATTTATCTGTTACGTGAGGACTAAAAGTTTTATACGAGAACATTTTGTTTTCAAATTAAGCACGATCACTTAAAAAAAATGTTTTAAAATGTCACATTTAGTAGGCAAACTAAGATCATTTAAATCACTTGATAAACCAAAAACAACAATATCTTGATGAGGCATGTTAGTCAATCTAGAGTCAAAACTTGTTGATGTTGTTGCTTCCATTTGCGAAGACACCGCAGACGATGTTGATTGTTCTTGATTATCCATAATAACTTTGATATTATCACTGCACTCTTTGATTGTGTCACACTAAATTTAGAAATAAAAAAAATATTGGTATTGTGATAACCGAGTTTTTATTTAAGTATTTTGGCAAACTGCGTGCGCATTGCACGATGAACGATTAAGGAAGAAGGAAAAGCAAGCTTGGCAACGTTTAGTGTTGGTAAGCGTCATTATTCAGTGTTACAAAGTTGTTAAATTGAACAATGCTGCCAGGTATCAATACAGATTCTGAAAGGTGATAAAAAACCTTTCTATCCGATTTTATGACGAATTTAATTAAATTGTTTTATGCATAGATTAAGTTTTTGCTATAAGCTTCATCAAAAAAAATCTTTCCATACAATTTGACCCGCCCTAATATATATATATATATATAATATATGTATGTATATATATATATATATATGTGCACAGCACATGTTGCGGGGACGGTTTTTCGTTCCATATATATATATATATATATATATATATATATATATGCATTGCCCATACTTTGAAGACATCTGTATATACAGCCAAAAAAGTCCCTATTAAATGCGCTGTGTGCAGTAAAATGTCTTCAGTGTACACAGTAGAATAATGAAAAGTTTAAGGACAGTCCCCAAAGTAACAAAATGTCTTTATAGTAACTTGTGGAACGAAAACCCGTCCTCGGAACATGTGCTGTGCACATATATATATATATATATATATATATATATATATATATATATATATATATATATTCATTGTGCATGCTTTGAAGACATCTGTATATACAGCCAAAAAAGTCCCTAAAATATGCGCTGTATCCAGTAAAATGTCTTCAGTGTATATAGTAGATTAATGTAATGTTTGAGGTCAGTCTCCAAAGTATCGAAATGTCTTCATAGTAACCTGTGAAATGAAAAACCGTCCCCGCAACATGCACTGTGCACACATATATATATATATATATATATATATGTGCACAGCACATATTGCGGGGACGGGCTTTCGTTCCACAAGTTACTATGAAGACATTTTGTTACTTTGGGGACTGTCCTTAAACTTTTCATTATTCTAGTGTTTACTCTGAAGACATTTTACTGTACACAGCGCATTTTATAGGGACTTTTTTGGCTGTATATACAGATGTCTTCAAAGTATGGGCAATGCATATATATATATATATATATATATATATATATATATATATATATTCATTATGCATACTTTGACGACATCTGTATATACAGCTAAAAAAGTCCCCTATAATATGCGCTGTATCCAGTAAAATGTCTTCAGTGTATATAGTAGATTAATGTAAAGTTTGAGGTCAGTCTTCAAAGAATCAAAATGTCTTCATAGTAACCTGTGAAACAAAAAACCGTCCCCGCAACATGCGCTGTGCACATATATATATATATATATATATATATATATATATATATATATATATATATATATATATATATATATATATGCATTGCCCATACTTTGAAGACATCTGTATATACAGCCAAAAAAGTCCCTATAAAATGCGCTGTGTCCAGTAAAATGTCTTCAGAGTAAACACTAGAATAACGAAAAGTTTAAGGACAGTTCCCAAAGTAACAAAATGTCTTCATAGTAACTTGTGGAACGAAAACCCGTCCCCGCAATATGTGCTGTGCACATATATATATATATATATATATATATATATATAATATATATATATATATATATAAATATATATATATATATATATGTGCACAGCACATGTTGCGGGGACGGTTTTTCGTTTTACAGGTTACTATGAAGACATTTTGTTACTTTGAGGACCGTCCTTAAACTTTTAATTAATCTACTGTATACACTAAGACAGTTTACTGGATACAGCGCATATTATAGGGACTTTTTTGGCTGTATATACAGATGTCTTCAAACTATGCATAATGAATATATATTAGGGCGGGTCGATTTGTAGGGAGTGAAAAAATTCACCATTTCCCTATGATTTCCGTATTCTATGGGTTATTCCATGAAAATTTGCCGAAGGAACCATACCTCTATCGTTAAAATCGTGTCCCCTACTTTTTGTTGGTAGATTTTTTCCCAAATTGACGTTCGTATGAAATATTACCTACACGTTCACATCCATAACTCAAAAACTATCAATCGGTTTAATCGCCAGTAGGCGCGTTGGAAAGGTGAGCTCATTTTGATAAATTTACAAAAAATCTCCAACATTGGTCGAACGGTTCAAAAGTTACGGGCATTTTTGTCCAAATTTTGGAGCCTTTTTCAATTTTTTTCATGATTTTGTCCAAGAATTTTACTTTCATGGCCATTTTTTTTGGCTCAATCCATTATTTAATTCAATTTACAATTCAAAACGAAGAGTTTAAGCCAAATTTATCGAATTCGGTTGATTAATTCATGCGATATTGCTAAAACAAAATAACACATAAAACCAACTTTTTGATTTTTTTTCCCTTTTTATTTTTTTTCTACAAAATTCAAATTAAGAGATAATAAAGTATCTATCAACCTATTATCAAAAAAAAATATTCAATTTGAGTGTAGTAAAAGACAAAATGTGATAAAAAACATTATTTTTTTCTGAAAGTCTTGTTGCTTTCAAGTCTGGGTGTTTTCGTACGGCTCTCTAATGTCGTCGCCATAGCGCCTTCTACATTCTTTCCTGCAACTCGTTTAGCAGTGGCAGCCAGCAATTGGACATGTCTTCCGTTCCTTGAATGTGTAAAGGAATTTGTGGATCATCGAACGTGGCACTTCGTAATTTAAATATCCCTCCAAATGTTCATACGAATAACTTTGCGTAAACGGTGGTTCGAATAAAATGGTATCGTCATTTAAATCAATCATATTTGTATATTCCGTACAATTAAAGTTTATAAGAGATTTTTTATAAACTCTAAGTTCCGTTGGGTCGACAATATCTCTTCGGTAATGTAAAATCTTCTTTATAGCAATGTTTCGTTTTTCCATTCTATCATCAAACAACATAGATAGCAAGATATTTTCTGAGTGTGCAAATATGGATTATCTTGAATTACTGTATTACAACTCCAAGTAAATTCCGTGGTAAAAATCGTGTCCAAGTAATAAATTTAAAAAAGAATGTACTACCGTATGCGGCAGAGCTATAATACTTAACATTGAAATACATTGGCGTGTATACTTTTATTATATAGTTAGCCAGAAATTTTTAATTTTCAGTTGGATTATTAGTTGTCACATACAACCGTAATAATCTATTGGCTTTGGTCAGCCAACGAGAATGTGCAATTGGCCCTGGTTTTATGTGAGATAAATCCGCAGGAAACCACACCATTAGAAATTGAATTGGCCATAACATCAAGTACCTCGAGTCAGTAGATAATTCTTCTGGATTTAAATCACCAGGAGGCATATTTTCCAAAGCGATTCCTCAAAATCGGTTACCACCTGAAAAGAAAACATAAAAGCTAAAAATAGAATAAAAAATGGTAAAGAATTAGCTATAAAAATTACATACCGGAAGATTTCACAATCAGCAATTTTTGAGCTCAACTTTCCGGTAGTTGATCGTGGTCCAGTGGTGGTTGATTTGTCTAAAGTGTCAAACAAATGTCTAAACGGAAGCTCGTTAAAGTGCAGAAGACACACAAACCAGTGCAGTGGTCTCTTTAACTGTTTTTCGAATAGTCGCAAAATTCCACCGTGTACGCCAGTATTTGTTGGTTCACCATCAGCGCATATGGCAATTAATGAATCGAGAGACAATTGTTTTTCTTGGAAGAATTCGATCAATTTGTTGACTTTGCTTGCCGCAGTTTCACTTTCTAGTTTTGTGTAGCCTATCAATTGAGAATTTGGTTCCCTCAAAACAACTAGATGAGGTTCTTTAACCATCCTTGGATGCAAACTTCTCATCATTTTTTTCTACAGTTAGAGCATCATTTTTCCTGCCGTCGAATGAAAATGATATCAAATTCGAGCCATCATACCGCTTACGAAGTGCGTCTTGTCTCCATTTTTCTCTTTCTCTACGAAGTTTACTTTTATCCATGATGACAAGATTGCCATGAGCATCTTTTACGCCCAGGTCTTCCATCAGAGCTGTTGCCAATGCTGATCGCATTCTATCATGCCACACCAAATCTGTCACACATCATTGCATAGTTTCTAGTATTGTATCTGGGAGTGTATGTTTGTGGTGGTAGAACTAATTCTGAACCTCCTCTCAACAATCAACTTCCATTTCGTCATAATGTGGTTCGTATGTAGGATCGTTGCTCACTGGGATTGTTGGTATAGTCGTTGGTATCGTCTCTTCACTTCCACTATCGTGTTCCGGTATCGTTTGTATTCTGTCATTATATTGATCGCGCATGAAATCTTTTAAGTTTTCTGGGATAGATCCACATGAGCAGTCGTTTTCTTTCAAGTTGCATTTACATTTTCCAATGTTGAATAATTGGTTTGTTGATTCTACGAATTTTTTGAATTCTGTTGCGCGTTTTACTCGTTGTTTATCTGCATTACTATATGCGTCAAGCAAATTATTCAATTTTCTAATGATGCTACCTTTGAGTATAAGTTCAATATTAAGTTGGTTCCAAATTTCTAACAATCTGTCTGCTACTTGGGGAGTAAATCTTTTATACGAAAACATTTTGCTTTGGGCTTTTGAACGTTCGGGCCAAGAAAAAATAGTACTTCAATATATCTCGTTTAGTTGACAGATTAATATCAGTTAATTCACAGCCCACGCCAAAGAAAAAACATCATGAGAGACCAAATGTTGCAAACTACTGCGTTGGGTATCTGTTGGATTTTGCGATGAACCAGGCTCTGAATCCATTTTTTTAAACCGTCACTAAAAGAATTATATATGTTTTTCATAGAATAATAATATAACTATTAACTATAATAGTTAGCAATGTTTTTACACTTACCTTTAAATCTTTTCTAAATTTCAATAGTTTGATTATTTGTTAGTTATTTCAAATAACACTTCACTGAAATGACGCTCAAACAAAACTAGCATACACTGGAATCCCCACCCCGCCAACTACAGCTGATTGTTTCGTCCAATTAGAATTACTGTGTATTTGTTGTTGTCAAAATGACGTCAGCGAAGAATTATTCTTTATAAATCGTATGCAAACCCAAAAAAGAGAGCAAAAATAAAAAGGGAAAAAAAATCAAAAAGTTGGTTTTATGTGTTATTTTGTTTAGCAATATCGCATGAATTAATCAACCGAATTCGATAAATTTGGGCTTAAACTCTTCGTTTTGAATTGTAAATTGAACTAAATAATGGATTGAGCCAAAAAATGGCCATGAAAGTAATATTCTTGGACAAAATCATGAAAAAATGAAAAAAGGCTCCAAAATTTGGACAAAAATGCCCGTAACTTTTGAACCGTTGGACCAATGTTGGAGATTTTTTTTTGTAAATTTATCAAAATGAGCTCACCCTTTCCAACGCGCCTACTGGCGATTAAACCCGATTGATAGTTTTTGAGTTATGGATGTGAACGTGTAGGTAATATTTCATACGAACGTCAATTTGGGAAAAAATCTACCAACAAAAAGTAGGGGACTCGAGGTATGGTTCCTTCGGCAAATTTTCATGGAATAACCCATAGAATACGGAAATCATAGGGAAATTGTCGAAAAATAAATCGACCCACGGTTTTTCGTTCCACAAGTTACTATGAAGACATTTTGTTACTTTGGGGACAGTCTTCAAACTTTTCCTTATTCTACTGTATACACTAAAGACATTTTACTGGATACAGAGCATTTTATAGGACTTTTTTGGTTGTATATACAGATGTCTTCAAATTATGCGCAATGCAATATATATATATGTGCGCGGCGCATGTTGCGGGGACGGGTTTTCGTTCCACAAGTTACTATGAAGACATTTTGTTACTTTGGGGACTGTCCTTAAACTTTTTGTTATTCTACTGTTTTACACTGAAGACATTTTACATTTTCGTTCCACAAGTTACTATGAAGACATTTTGTTACTTTGGGGACTGTCCTTAAACTTTTTGTTATTCTACTGTTTACACTGAAGACATTTTACTGGATACAGCGCATATTACAGGGACTTTTTGGCTGTATATACAGATGTCTTCAAAGTATGCACAATGAATATATATATATATATATATATATGTGCACGATTTGAAAGTTCAGATAATTTCCAACTACTTTTATTACGATAAATTTTTTTATTTTCGAACTCCTTTTTGTAGGAAAATCGATCTGAAAAAATCAACATTTTGAAAGTTTCAACAAAAAACACTATTTTTACATTTTTTATTTAATTTATTTTTAAATATTATTCTCGACCTACAATTTAATGTTTTAACGTGGTAATATTATTTTTTAAGGTCCTTTTTACTTTCCATTCGAATAGTTTTCTTACGACTTTCTAATGTCACTGCCATAACTCCTTCACGATTCTTTTCTATAACTCGTTTTGAAACACTACGTTAATAATTGTACATGTCTTTCTGTTCCTTGTATGTGCATTGTATGTGGTGGTTCATCGAAATCTAAGTATTATACCAAGTGATCATATGGAACCTGTCGAGTAAATGCTGTTCAAATAATATATCGTCGTTATTCATATCAACCATATTGACATAATCGGTAGCATCGAAATTTAAGATATATTTTTTGTAAACTCTGAGTTTAGTTGGATCGTACAATTTTTCTCGATAGTGTAAAACTTTTTTGATAGCTCTATCCCGTATTTTTCGATCATCAAATAACATTGTTATTAAAATTTTTTCTGGATGTGCGTAATATGAGTTGTTTTGAATTACACCATCTACAATATTACGAAAGTTTGGTTGTAAGTATCGTGTCCAACGTATAAATTTTAATAAAAGTTCACTGCCGTACACAACAGAGTATAAAACTTCACATTGAAGTACATTGGCACATAAACTGTAATAATATAAACTGCCAAAGTTTTTAAATTGGTCGATGGTGTATTAGTTGTTGCATATAATCGTAGTAATCTACTTGCTTTGGTTATCCAACGAGAATGTGCAATTGGACCTCGTTTAATGTTAGCTAAATCAACTGGAACAATACCATTCGAAATTGCTTTAGCTATTTGATATAAATATTTAACATCTGTTGATAGTTCGAGCTCATGTTCATAATCCATAATTGCAAGCATATTCTCCAGTGGTATTGGATCAAAATCAGCTACTACCTGAAAAATGAAATGTTTAGATCAATTAAAATGCAATTAATTTATTTTAACTTTATTCCAATCGAAAAAGTAAAATAGTGACAATAAATAATGATAATAAATGATGATATTAAATAAAATAACGTGTTACATACCTGCAATTTCTCACATTCTTGAATAGCTTTGAATAACTTTCCACTTGCTGCTCGTGGTCCACTGGTGACTGTTTTGTCAAATGCTACATATAAATGACGAAATGGCAGTTCATTGAAATGAAGTAGACATATAAACCAGTGAATTGGTCTATTCAAATAATCGTAAAACACCATTTTCTGTTCCAGTATTTGCTGGCTCACCATCACTGCATATACCAATTAATTGATCAACTGTTAATGTTTTATTGTTGAAAAATTCATTCAGTTTATTAAAAAATTAACGAAATTTGTCATTAATTTGCTCTGTAGTTAATACAGAGAAGAATTTGTATGTCGTGTACGAATCACTGCACCTCTAGATTAAACTTTTTTTCTAGCCACTTTTGATTTATCCATAATAACAAGATTACCATCAACATCTCTAAAATTTATATCTTCGAATAAAGCTGTTGCTAAACATGAAGCGACTCTATATGAAACACCGAATCTATCACACATCATAGCAAAATTTAAGGCATCGTATCTTTGAGTATAATGACCTCGTTTATTTGAAAAGTTGCTTGTGGAACTTCAGTTGTTGCTTCATTTTCATCTTCATACATGTGTAATTCAGGTGGTTCGTAACTTGGATAATCGGTACCAGTTGTAAGTGTTGGTATTGTTATAGCTACTTCTTCAACGTCTTCCGTATATTCAGGTATTGTGAATTTTCTATCATTATGCTGGTCCATCATAAATTCTTTTAGATCTTCTGGAATCAATCCACACGAGCATTCTGTTGTTTTTAATTTGCAATTACATTTGCCAAAATAAAATAATTCGTTATTTGAATCAACAAATGCTTTAAATTCATCTCTTTTGTTTCTATGTTGTACATGTTTCTGGTATTTATCAAGCAAACCAGTTAATTTTTTTAAAACACTGTTTCTATTAATGATTTCAATATTTAATTTACACCAAATTTGGATCAATTTATCTGTTACGTGAGGACTAAAAGTTTTATACGAGAACATTTTGTTTTCAAATTAAGCACGATCACTTAAAAAAAATGTTTTAAAATGTCACATTTAGTAGGCAAACTAAGATCATTTAAATCACTTGATAAACCAAAAACAACAATATCTTGATGAGGCATGTTAGTCAATCTAGAGTCAAAACTTGTTGATGTTGTTGCTTCCATTTGCGAAGACACCGCAGACGATGTTGATTGTTCTTGATTATCCATAATAACTTTGATATTATCACTGCACTCTTTGATTGTGTCACACTAAATTTAGAAATAAAAAAAAAATTGGTATTGTGATAACCGAGTTTTTATTTAAGTATTTTGGCAAACTGCGTGCGCATCGCACGATGAACGATTAAGGAAGAAGGAAAAGCAAGCTTGGCAACGTTTAGTGTTGGTAAGCGTCATTATTCAGTGTTACAAAGTTGTTAAATTGAACAATGCTGCCAGGTATCAATACAGATTCTGAAAGGTGATAAAAAACCTTTCTATCCGATTTTATGACGAATTTAATTAAATTGTTTTATGCATAGATTAAGTTTTTGCTATAAGCTTCATCAAAAAAAATCTTTCCATACAATTTGACCCGCCCTAATATATATATATATATAATATATGTATGTATATATATATATATATATGTGCACAGCACATGTTGCGGGGACGGTTTTTCGTTCCATATATATATATATATATTATATATATATATATATATATATATATATATATATATATATGTGCACAGCACATGTTGCGGGGACAGGTTTTCGTTCCACAAGTTACTATGAAGACATTTTGTTTCTTTGGGGACTGTCCTGAAACTTTTCGTTATTCTAGTGTTTACTCTGAAGACATTTTACTGGACACAGCGCATTTTATAGGGACTTTTTTGGCTGTATATACAGATGTCTTCAAAGTATGGGCAATGCATATATATATATATATATATATATATATATATATATATATATATATATATATATATATATATATATGCATTGCTCTGAAGACATTTTACTGGACACAGCGCATTTTATAGGGACTTTTTTGGCTGTATATACAGATGTCTTCAAAGTATGGGCAATGCATATATATATCTATATATATATATATATATATATTCATTGTGCATACTTTAAAGACATCTGTATATACAGCCAAAAAAGTCCCTATTATATGCGCTGTATCCAGTAAAATGTCTTCAGTGTAAACAGTAGAATAACGAAAAGTTTAAGGACAGTCCCCAAAGTAACAAAATGTCTTCATAGTAACTTGTGGAACGAAAAACCGTCCCCGAAACATGTGCTGTGCACATATATATATATATATATATATATATATATATATATATATATATATATATATGTGTGCACAGAGCATGTTGCGGGGACGGGTTTTCGTTCTACAAGTTACTATGAAGACATTTCGGTACTTTGGGGACCGTCCTCAAACTTTTAATTATTCTACTGTTTACACTGAAGACATTTTACTGGATACAGCGCATATTATAGGGACGTTTTTGGCTGTATATACAGATGTCTTCAAAGTATGGGCAATGAATATATATATAATATATATATATATATATATATATATATATATATGTGCACAGCGCATGTTGCGGGGACGGTTTTTTGTTTCACAGGTTACTATGAAGACATTTTGATTCTTTGAAGACTGACCTCAACTTTACATTAATCTACTATATACACTGAAGACATTTTACTGGATACAGCGCATATTATAGGGACTTTTTTAGCTGTATATACAGATGTCGTCAAAGTATGCATAATGAATATATATATATATATATATATATATATATGTGCACAGCACATGTTGTGGGGACGGATTTTCGTTCCACAAGTTACTATGAAGACATTTTGTTACTTTGGGGACTGTCCTTAAACTTTTCGTTATTCTAGTGTTTACTCTGAAGACATTTTACTGGACACAGCGCATTTTATAGGGACATTTTTGGCTGTATATACAGATGTCTTCAAAGTATGGGTAATGCATATATATATATATATATATATATATATATATATATAAATATATATATATATATATGTGCACAGCACATGTTGCGGGGACGGTTTTTCGTTTTACAGGTTACTATGAAGACATTTTGTTACTTTGAGGACCGTCCTTAAACTTTAATTAATCTACTGTATACACTAAAGACAGTTTACTGGATACAGCGCATATTATAGGGACTTTTTTGGCTGTATATACAGATGTCTTCAAACTATGCATAATGAATATATATATATATATATATATATATATATATATATATATATATATATATATATATATGTGCACAGCACATTCTGCGGGGACGGTTTTTCGTTCCACAAGTTACTATGAAGACATTTTGTTACTTTGGGACAGTCTTCAAACTTTTCCTTATTCTACTGTATACACTAAAGACATTTTACTGGATACAGAGCATTTTATAGGGACTTTTTTGGTTGTATATACAGATGTCTTCAAGTATGCGCAATGCATATATATATATGTGCACGGCGCATGTTGCGGGACGGGTTTTCGTTCCACAAGTTACTATGAAGACATTTTGTTACTTTGGGGACTGTCCTTAAACTTTTTGTTATTCTACTGTTTACACTGAAGACATTTTACATTTTCGTTCCACAAGTTACTATGAAGACATTTTGTTACTTTGGGGACTGTCCTTAAACTTTTTGTTATTCTACTGTTTACACTGAAGACATTTTACTGGATACAGCGCATATTACAGGGACTTTTTTGGCTGTATATACAGATGTCTTCAAAGTATGCACAATGAATATATATATATATATATATATATGTGCACGGCGCATATTGCGGGGACGGGTTTTCGTTCCACAAGTTACTATGAAGACATTTTGTTAATTTGGGGACTGTCCTTAAACTTTTCATTATTCTACTGTTTACACTGAAGACATTTTACTGGATACAGCTCATATTACGGGGTCTTTTTTGGCTGTATATACAGATGTCTTCAAAGTATGAGAAATGCACAGCACATGTTCCGGGGACGGGTTTTCGTTCCACAAGTTACTATGAAGACATTTTGTTACTTTGGGGACTGTCCTTAAACTTTTCGTTATTCTACTGTTTACACTGAAGACATTTTACTGGATTCAGCGCATATTATAGGGACTTTTTTGACTATATACAGATGTCTTTAAAGTATGCGTAATGAATATATATATATATATATATAATGAATATATATATATATATATATATATTCATTGTGCATACTTTGAAGACATCTGTATATACAGCCAAAAAAGTCCCTATAATATGCGCTGTATCCAGTAAAATGTCTTCAGTGTATATAGTAGATTAATGTAAGTTTGAGGTCAGTCTCCAAAGAATCAAAATGTCTTCATAGTAACCTGTGAAACGAAAAACCGTCCCCGCAACATGCGCTGTGCACATATATATATATATGTGCACGGCGCAATTTGCGGGGTCGGTTTTTCGTTCCACAAGTTACTATGAAGACATTTTGTTACTTTGGGGACTGTCCTTAAACTTTTCGTTATTCTACTGTGTACACTGAAGACATTTTACTGGATACAGCGCATTTTATAGGGACTTTTTTGGCTGTATATACAGATGTCTTCAAAGTATGCGCAATGAATATATATATATATATATATATATATATATTTATATATATATTCATTTCGCATACTTTGAAGACATCTGTATATACAGCCAAAAAAGTCCCTATAATATGCGCCGTATCCAGTAAAATGTCTTCAGTGTAAACAGTAGAATAATTAAAAGTTTGAGGACGGTCCCCAAAGTAACAAAATGTCTTCATAGTAACTTGTGGAACGAAAACCGTCCCCACAACATGCGCCGTGCATATATATATATATATATATATATATATATATATATATATATATATATATATATATACTATGAAGACATTTTGTTACTTTGGGGACTGTCCTTAAACTTTTTGTTATTCTACTGTTTACATTGAAGACATTTTACTGGATTCAGCGCATATTATAGGGACTTTTTTTTGCTGTATATACAGATGTCTTCAAAGTATGCGCAATGAATATATTTATATATATATATATATAAAATTAATTTATTTACCAATTCCTAATTCATGACATTTCTTACTGAGTAATCCAATTACTCAGTGAGAATATTAAGCCTCAGACAGCTTGATATTTCCATTTTTTTCTAGTAGAGTTAACATCCATATCGAACCGGATTCCTACACTCTATTTCATCAGTTCTCTGAGATTTCTAATCCCAGCATCCCCGCATACTCTCACCCCATCGTCAGCATATTACACAATAACAGGTTGGTTTGAATTTTGCGTTGGTTATATCAAAAAGTATATAATTTACAATAGAGTGTTAGAAACACCCTACCAGAAATGCCACATGCTACAGAGTTCAACGGCAACATGTTTATATGAGTGGGCTACATTTTCAAGGTTGCTAATGTGTTCAAAAACATTAAATTTGGTGTATGCAGTGCTGCCACATAAACAGTTTAATTTCTTATCCCAGTTTTTGGGATTCTTAATTGTTTATCTGGTTTTTCATGAAAACAACTTTATTCAAATTCATGAATTTTTTATAGTTTTTTTAATTATATGTTGCAACAATTAATAGCATATTTATTTCTTTATTATATATTTTTACCATAGAAATGGGAAATAATGGATATGAATAGACATAGTTGGTCAATGTGTGTACACACTTTAATACTTTTCATGTCACAATATTATGTATGAATTCGTTACTATTTTTTTTAACTCAATTGCAAATTTTGTTGTATTTTTTTACTTTATTAGACATGTCTAATTTTAGTAATAATAAATAGTATATTGAACAAATATTATATTTTTATATGAAAAATCTGAAAAAAATACATGATTGAAATAAAATAAATTTTTTTTGTGAAATAATCTAAATCTCTAGCATCCCAAAAAACGGCAAAAAATAATTAAAATTGCTTATATGACAGCACCGCTAAACACTACTAAATGTTGCCGACCAAAACTCACCTTTGTTGCCGCCAAACTATGTTTGTGTTCTAAGAGGGTATAAAAAAAATCGTGAGAGCGACCTATACTCTTGAGAATTAGATACTTTTTGGTTATATTACATACTTACTTGATAGTGCAAGGTGGTTATCATTAAATAAGTAACAAAATTCTAATTACACTACACCATTTCCAGTTTTAATTTAGAATTTACCAAATAATTTTAAAATCGTATAAAAATTATTTCAAATTGCTCAAAGAGGTTTTAAAATTGTGCAAAAATTATTTAAAATTGTTCAAAAATATTTTAAAACTGTCTAAAAATGTTTCCAAATTGTACAATCAGTTTTTAAATTATCAAAAAATATTTTAAAATTTGTCTAAAAATTCATTAAAATTTTTAAAAATTGTTTCAAAAATGCTTCACTAATGCAGAATTATTTATTTGTTTTAATAAAGAGTATTTGTATATTAATGCATAAATTTCGCTTCTTTAAACTTATTTTTTCTGCATTCTGTAACGAAAATCGCCTCTGACCAGAAGAAATGCTCGACCGTGCGCAGGGCAAAATGGGGGGGATCTTGGTCAGGTCGTTACACAGTAGGCGAGGAATCGTAGACGAAAACATGGTATCAAATTGTTATTTTACTTTTTGTGTCATTATCTGCGCCTTGAGTTTCGTTAACCAAAGAAAAAAAATTTTTAGCAAGTCATATTAAAATTTATAATTTATTAAAGAAGGTTATTAAGAGCAAATGAAAAAAAAGAAATGTAGAAAATAGATTTATATATCTAATTGTCAAAGTTATGTTTGTTAAAATAAGGATAAAAAAAATTCATTAACTTACTCAGATTTTTCCATGGCTGTGATCACGGCGATGAAGTAGACCTGATGCGTTTATATTTAAAAATGGGATTAATACAAATGAAAGGTTCAGATATATAAATGAATTTTACAAAAAAAAAAATTAAAATTAAAAGTATCGATCCGAATGGATACTTAAGATAATAAATTAAAAAAAAAAAAAAACAATTATACAACTTGAATTAAAACAATTTACGGTTTTTAAAAGTTCAACAATAAATCAATTAATTAACGAGATGTGAAAAATAAATAATATAAAGGATCACGTCGAAATTCTTCAATTATAATCGGGACGTAAAAACCCTAGTAAAAATATTAATAAATAAAATTCGATTACTTCAAAGTAATAACCAATTTCCGCGTAAAACCGTGGTTTAGATTACAGAGAGTAAAACCAAAGTAAAATTCGATATAGAGTTACAGCGTAACAGATAAAATAAAATTATATTGACGATTAATATTTAAATTCGATGACGTTAATGCAATAATTGATATGTAACTTCGCCAAATCCAAAGGACGAGATGTTCCTAACGTTGATGCCCAAGTTACTTGAATCAATAATTATATAAACGATGTTTTCCCACGTATAAGTAATACTATTGATCCGATAATTAATTAATACGGGTAGCAGTCGTAGAGCAATTCGCTGGTTATGTATATCCCCCTTTTGGGAGAATAGATCCCGAATAAAATACCACAAACTTGACCTCTTAAATGACAACATACAATCTGGCAAAAAGAAATAAAATTAAATTCTAAGCATATCCCACATTCAATAATATAATTACCTTTTCGCACGCTATATTATACTGCAATAAAGATATTAGGATCCTTGTAGATTCGATATTTTTTTTATATTTTTTTATTCCTCTTATAAATTTTATAAGAATATTATTTGTCACGTCTGAAGTTCAAAAAATTAAATTCCTAAGTGAAAAATTTTTGAAAACTTCCAAGTGAAATAAAAAAAAATTGAAGTAATTTTCAACTCAAAAATTTCAAACAAACCCAAAGTGTTTTCAAACAAAAATTTAACCCATTAAAAAAATTTTAAATTTTGAAGAGACGCAGTTTTCTACAAATTACACTACCTTTAAAAAAATAAATAAACTACATCACCACATGTCCTTTGCGTGATATGTTGCAGTGTTTCCTGTTACCAAGTCCTTTAATACATAATTACAATTTCCAATTTTTCTGACAACTTCAGCCTTAACTCCCACAGGCGCTAATTTAGCATTAAAATTATCAACCAATTTACTTTGCGCAAAATTTCTATGACAAACTATCTGACCAGTTTCAAAACATCTCGGCTTACTCCTTAAATTATAGTAATAAACATTTTTATCGTAAGATTTCCTTTGATTACTCTTCACCATCTTTCGGAAATATTGAAATTTATCTTCTCTATTTAAATACGAAAGACCATCCTCTAACAAGTTCAAATTACGTAACAATTGATATTCTCCACCGTATGTTACCATATTCTGGCCAAATAGGATAAAGTAGGGCGATTTACCGATCGATTGGTATATGCAGTTGCGAAAGGAGCTATTTATATCATTTATATACAAATCGCACTCTCTTTGGTCCTTGCGAATATATGATCGCAAAGCCTCATTAATACTTCTATTAACTCAATCGAATGCTAGATTCGATTGAGGAGAATGTATCGCTGTAAATCTATGTTTCACACCATAACTCTCCATAAACTTTCCAAAATCCTTACATTTAAACTGGCTTCCGTTATCCGAAATAATTGTCTCTGGTACTCCAAAACAAGTGAATATCTCTTCTTTCAAAAATTTTATAATATGTCTTGAACAAAATTTTCGCAATGGTTTTAAAAACGTGAATTTCGAAAAATGATCCAATACGATACAAATACCAATATTACCTTGTTTACTACGTGGAAAAGGACCAATTAAATCTATATAACGTTTCTGAAATGGTCGTTGAGATTCTGGCATATTCCCCATTAAGGGCTTAAGTGTTTGGTTAGGTATTTTGATGTTTTGCAACTGTCGCAATCTTGGATATATTTCTTGACACCAAACAACCATTCCAGGCCAATAGAAATATCTACGAATCCTCTCCAAGGTCTTTGCAATTACTGTGTGGACGGATGATGGAGGATTATGACAAGCATATAAAACGTCTCTTCTGAGTTCTTCCACTTTAAATACTCATCGAAGTCTGTTCTATAATATATATACTTATCTTACACTGTATAGTCAGGCAAGTTTGACTGTTGTAGCTTCTCTCTCAACGATTTGTAGTTTTCAGATTGGAATGCCTCTGACTCTATGTCAATAACGAGTAAGTTTTCCATATGTAATTCCGTTACTTCTTCTTCATAAAAACTTCACACTCACCAAAAAAATTCTGTAATGGCAACTGACAATTTTGCTGTTATTACGGGAAATTTTGCTAATTTGAGCCCAGCGGTATTTTTTGCTAATCTTAGCAACACATGGCTGCTGACGTGTAGTAAAATGAAATTTGTAGAAAAATTAGCTGCAGCTACTAAATTTTAGTAAACTTTTTGTAAAGTGGAATTAAAAATCTGTTTGCTAAAATCAGCAAAAAAAAAATACTAAATATTATTAATATTAGTACAAAATATCAAAATTTTTTTTTTATCAAGCATGAAAATTTTTTTTATTTTTTTCAAAAAATATTTTAGACAAAATAAAAAAAAATTCAAAGACTTAAAAATTGTAAAAACAAACGAATTTATCATTTTAATTTGATTTGGTAATTTCTGTTTTAAAAAATATTTTAGTAAATTCTTTTTTAATTTTAAGGTCAAATTTGAATTGTTTTTAGGGCTGATTTTTAGAACTAAAAAACCTTTTAGTGCTATTTTAAGTGGATGTCCTTTTTTTTAGACATGAGTCGGTGTCTTCACTTCCGATCCCCTTTTTAATCTATATAATATGTTAATATTCAATTAGAAATAACATTTTCTTCAATATCCACTTTTTAAAAATTAGTAAATTTTTTTGCTAATTTTAGCAAATCGGTTTTCAAAAATTCGTAAAATTATTTCTAAAATTAGCAACAAAAATTTGTAAAAATTCTGTAAAAAATCTGTAATTTGTTAAATGTAAATAGCAAAAAGTAAAAAAATGTAAATAGCAAAAATAGTAAAGTGGGATTGAAAACCGTTTACAAATTTTTTTACTAACTTTTTTTTCTGAGTGCAATATTGAAATCAAAACCTTGTAATTTGAGGGACCACCTTGCTAGTCTACCGCTTAAATCATTCTGGTTCATTAACCATTTCAGACTGGCATGGTCTGTCACTACGGTGAAGTTATGTCCTTCGATATAATTCCTAAATTTCTTTATTGCTAAGACGACAGCCAAACATTCCATCTCAGTTACTGTATAATTTCTTTGAGACTTGTTAAGCTTTTGAGACATATAGGCAATGGGTCTTTCAACACCATTATCATCTTCCTGAGCTAAAACCGCTCCTACGCCTACTTTGCTAACAGCGCATTATACAATAAACTTCTTTTCATAATTTGGGTGAACTAAAAATGAAGCTGTGGATAGTAAAATTTTTGTCTTATAGGCTTGGCATCACTAGTATCAATTACGTGCTCAATTAATGTTGTATTTCCTAAACACTCTTTCTCCGAAGATAAACGTTTTGATAAGCTCACTCAAGAAATTGAAATAATGATAAACAATAAATTTACTGAGTATAAAACTGAACTCTTAAATGTGTTTGAAAAGAGCTTTAACATTATTAAAAAAGAACTACATGATGTTACCGAAAGAGTTAAACACCTAGAAACAGTCCAGGTTAACATAAAAAGTACAAATGATGAAATAATTTTATTAAAAACCAAAATAAAGCAGCTAGAAAATAAAAATGTAGCTTGTGAATTGCGTATAAATGAAATTCCGTATAACGAAAACGAGAACTTATTTCTAAATTTTGAAAAAATATGCAATACCATAAATATTTCTGTTCCCGCTTTAAAATCTATATATCGTTTGCAAAACGTAAATAACAAGACCAAAAACAACTCAAAAGATGCGGTAATAATCGTTAAGATGTGGTCCCCGTATGATAAAAACTATTTTTTAAAATCATTCGCGAACTATAGGAAAATTTATAATGGCTTCAATTTTTGCTTAAAACATATTGGATTTTTTTCTGAAAACAAATTTTATGTAAATGAAAATCTAACACAAAATAATTTTAATATTCTACGTGCTGCTATTAAACTTAAAAAAGCACATCGTATCCACAGTGCTTTCAGCATGCGTGGCTTAATTTATGTAAAAATTACTGCTGATAGCAACATAATACGAGTAGATGAGATAGAACTTCTGGATGACTTGTTTCGAAACTTTGGACCTATGCCTGCTGTTGACGAATCTTTGTTTCGCTAAAATATATATGACATTTTACACTGATATTTTATTTTATATTAAATTTTTAGTACTATTTTTTATATTTTATTTAACCAATTATATATTTTTAACGTTTTTTTCTGGTTCCTTTTATTATGCATGCATTGCTTATTTAAAAGACTTTTTATATGACACATCATTTGGATAGTAGAAATTTAGGTTCCAAAGACAATACTTTTGATATGCTTCGTGTTTAAGCACATGTTAATAATAATTTTAGTACTTAGTGAATACCCTTAAGTTGTTTACTTTTTATTTTGTTTACATTTTTTTATTTTGGCCAACAAACAGTCAATAAAGATATCACATTACGAATTGCATTAATTGCAATGTGTTTATGCTACTGTGTTCGATTGGCCAGTTTCATGTGAATTTTAATTATTCTTTTAAATATGCAGACCATAGGTCAGCACTTTTATATTTATTAATTTAGTATAACTTATAATAATTAGATCAGCACTTTTTAGTTATTAATTTAGTATAAATACCAGAATAAAACATTTAATAATGGTCAGATAGTAAACATTTGTCTTATTATTCGGACCCACCGTTCAAGTTACAAGTGCTTGAAAGGTAAAAAACTAAAAAGATTAATACAGTCCAAATTCATGTGTTTGGATTGAATCATATTAATCGAATTCATAAACATTTTTGGTGACCCCGACGTTTTTAGAAATTTTGAGTTTCCCCCCACCAGAGGTAAGGGACTCTTAATATCATAAAAACGCCTTGCACACGCAACCTTCTGATAACGAAAATCATCATTGAATTTCAAGTTCCCCCCACCAGTGGTAAGGGCTTGAAAAACATTCAGAGGTAGATCGAAAATTCATCAGGACAGTAGTCCATACAACAGGCACCAAGTCAACATTTTGGTGACCATTCAACAAACGCCACATTAGCATACAAACAAAATCATCAGTCCCACTAATTCAATTTGGTGGACATATACAACAAGCACCATAACATTGGTGACTAAATCAGCAGTTCCAAGACATTTTCTGGGAACATAAGCAACAGGCACCATAACATTGGTGACCAATAAAATCATACAACGGGCATCACAATATTGTTGCCAATAAAATCAACACTTTCCACTAAGCAAAATTTCTGTGGACATATACAACGGGCATTGTTTTCAAAAGATTCATCAGTTCCCGGACATAGTCAGCACCTAAGACATCATTTACAATGGCGATGGCAAATACGTTACTGGACACCCTACAAAAAACGGGTGAAACAATACAATCAATAGTACGAAATTTCAAAAAGGATTCTGTGGATAGAAAATCAACCTCAGAATACTTTGAGGAACGGAGAAAACGTTTATCAGAAGCCTGGGATGAATTTGAGGCCCGGGATACGGAATTACGCATGCTCGACGATGTTAAAACACTTAAAACAGAGCATGACTATTTTACACAAGATTACTACTCCAAAATACAGGAATTAGCAACCTCCTATATATCTGTATTCACGGAAGAGGCTAATCGTTTAAAGACATTGATAAAACAAAAGCCACCAGCAACTAAAAACACTCCAAAACTCCAATAAAAATCACGGCCTGATCCAGAAGGCACAAACTGCAATGACACTGTTGAGTAGAGCAATAAATGTGGTAACCACCACCAGTGAAATTCAACCACGCCAATTCTACGACTACAACTTGGCACTGATCAACAAAAGATGGGACCAGCTCCAGAACCTATACAACGAGATATGCGAAAATTTTGACGATGCAGTAAATTCTGGTTTTGACGTCGACCAATTTTATGAATTAAACGACAGGGTTCAAGAGCAGTCACTCAACATATCCATAATGGCCGACAGGGTACAAAACGTTGGTGCAACTCATACAACTCCTCTTCCAATTCAGTCAACTTCCTCAGTACATTTGCCAAAAATTACCATACCTAAATTTGATGGCGATTATCTGAAATGGCGACAATTTTTTGACTTGTTCTCTGAAATGGTGGATAAACAACCAATACCCACCATTCAAAAAATGTGGTATTTAAAAAGTAATTTATCTGGGGAAGCTGAACACTTAATTAGTCAGTTTTCCCTATCAGAAACAAATTACGCCACTGCTTTGCAAACGTTTCAAGAACGATACAACAATAAAAGAGTTCTCGTGGCCAATCTGGTAGAAAAAATACTTAACCAACCTACTGTGATATCATCTGCGTCATCAATTAAGGCCCTTCATGATACCACGGAGTGCTTATTGGCTTTAGATAATTTAGGAATTGCAACATCTTCTAGGGATGCAATTCTTATTCAACTACTGATAAAGAAACTTGATAGAAACACACATATCAGGTACGTGCAGTCATTGGCCAACCCAAGGGATGTACCAGCCATTGGTGAATTATTATCATTCCTGGAACTCCAGTTTCAGTCCATGGAAGCGGTTTCAACAATAATATCAACCAAAGAAAACCACACTGAAACATGCAGATTGTGCAATAACAATGGATACAAACTATATCACTGCAGCAAATTTCAGCAATTGTCAGATGCAGAACGATTACGTACAACAGCAGAATCTATGTGTCAATTGTTTCAGAAGTGATCACGGATCAAGAACCTGCATTTCAGGTAGCTGCAGAAAATGTGGGAAAAAACACAACACAATGCTTCACTTGGAAAAGAAAGATAATGCCCAAACAAGGGAAAAGCCATCAAATCCTTCAAGCAAATCAGATCAAAATCTAAAGGGAAGGACTAATGCATCAAACGTCGTAGCAGTTACATCAGCAACAACAAACGTCGCTGCGGGCCGCCAGGGGTACGTCTTGTTAGCAACAGCAAAAGTTATAATTACAGCCCCAAATGGTGTATCAGGTCAATTTAAAGCAGTATTAGATTCAGCCTCGCAAGTCAACATTGTATCTAAACGGCTCTGCCAAAAATTGTCCATTTCACCATCTGAAGCCTCCCTGTGCCTTGATGGTGTTGGCGAGACCCAAAAGAAATCGAAATATCGCATAAACATCAGCATGAAATCGAGGGACGACAACTTTTCAGCAAACGTGTACGCATATGTACTACCAAGCATAATTCCCGCACAACCAAGTCAGCATATTGACATTTCAACTTGGGAGATTCCTAACAACATTCACCTAGCAGATCCTAATTTCTATCAACAAGAAAAAATATATTTGCTACTTGGAGCAGAATTCTTCTTCAAACTAACTCAGAATGGAACTATACACCTTGCTGACGATCTTCCAACACTACAAAATACAGTACTTGGCTGGATTGTGGGTGGTGCAATCGGGAAAAATCCAATTCCTAACCCATTATGTGCACTCGCATGTGCGATATTTGCAGACACCACTTCATTGGAAGAGGCCATACAGCATCTTTGGAAAATGGACGAGATTGAAGGCAGCGAAAAGAGTCTTTCACCATCAGAAAAACAATGTGAATCACATTTCACGCAACATGTGCACACCAATACAGATGGCCGCTTCATAGTCAGTCTCCCTTTCCGTGAAAACCCAACCGCTTTAGGAGAATCCCATGCAATGGCATACAACAGGTTCGTGGGCTTAGAGCGCCGACTCCTAAAAAATGAAGACATTCGAACACAATACATAAAATTTATGCGAGATTATGAACAATTAGGGCACATGAAAAAGGTCGACATCGATACCGTATCAGATCCCAAATACTTCATTCCTCGCCACAGTGTGCTAAAACCAGATAGCACCACAACAAAGCTCAGGGTTGTTTTCGACGCATCAGCAAAAACATCATCAGGTTACTCATTGAACGACCTAATGTATACAGGGCCAACTGTCCAAAGTGAATTATTCTCAATATTATTGCGTTTTCGATTACCAAAATTTGTTTTTACCACCGACATCGAGAAAATGTACAGACAAATTTTAATTCATCAAGACGATCATCAATATCAGTTAATTATTTGGAGGGAAGATCCATCACTGCCTATTAGTTATTACAAACTTAACACGGTTACATATGGGACCCGAGCAGCACCTTATCTAGCTACAAAATGTTTACAGAAAATTGCTGATGAAAAGTCAATAAACTATCCATATGGTTCTCAAATGCTCAAAAATAATTTCTACGTGGATGATGGCCTTGGCGGTTCCGATAGTCTCAACATCGCTCTTGAAACACAAAGGGAACTCATTACGATTTTAAGAAGTCATGGCTTCAACTTAAAAAAATGGTGTGCAAATCACCCTCAATTACTGAAAAATATCCCACTCGGCGACAAGGAGGTGGACTTAGATTTCAATAGTAACAACGCTAACACTATAAAAACATTGGGATTATTATGGCTGCCTAAGACGGACTATTTTTGCGTCAAGGTAAAAATGAATCATCAGCAGACTGTATCAAAACGTACTGCAACATCGGATCTCGCTAAATTATTCGATCCTCTTGGCCTACTAGCACCTGTAGTTGTCAAGGCAAAGATATTTATTCAACAGCTATGGCAACTCAAATTAGATTGGGATGAACCATTGCCAGAGGACCTTCATATAATCTGGACTAAATTCAGAAACGATTTATACCGTTAAGACAATTTCAAAATCCCTCGACACATTTTTAAGGGCGAACTCCCAGTAAAAACGGAGCTGCATATATTCTCAGATGCGTCGGAAAAGGCTTTTGGTGCAGTTGCCTATATTCGAGCAACTCTTAAGGATGGAAGAATTATTGTACAATTACTTTGTGCCAAGACAAGGGTCGCTCCATTGAAACAACAGACACTACCTCGGCTAGAGTTATGTGCTGCCGTAATAGCTGCTCAACTTCTGCACAGAATTAAAACGGATCTTCAAATCAAAAATCAACCTGTATTTTTATGGACTGACTCCGAAATAGTACTATCTTGGATAAACTCTCAATCCATCTTGTACCATACGTTTGTGGCTAATCGAGTCTCCAAAATTCAAGCATTAACTTTGCCCGATCAGTGGCGCCACGTCAGATCAAAGGACAATCCAGCTGATGTACTGTCCAGAGGTTTACCAGCACTTAAACTTTCGGAATGTAATTTATGGTTGTATGGACCACTATTTCTGCACGGACGAGAAGAAATGTGGCCACCCCAATTTTCCAAACAAGTTTCGATTCCCAATGACAACGAGAAAAGGAAGACACCACTAATTTCAGCGGTTACTACCTCCAACGATAACGTCATTTACAAAATTCCACATAAAAATTCCTTCAAAACGTTGCAAGGAATATTGGCATATATGCTGAGATTCATAAAAAACTCAAGAATGAAGACACAACAGCGTCCTACACATAAATCATTAACTCCGGCTGAACTGGACAATGCACTACACATAATTATTAAAACCATTCAGACGTCCGACTTTTCACCAGAAATCAAGCAACTTCGTAAAAACAAGGCAATCGACAAAAACAGCTCTATCATCAGCTTTTCTCCGTTCCTAGATGAAACAAAAATCCTACGAGTTGGTGGACGATTGGAGGAATCACTGTTATCATACGACGCAAAACATCCAATGCTGATCCCATATAATGATCCCCTCATAAAACTTTTATTCACAATGGTTCACGAGGAGAATAAACATTGTGGACCACAAGCACTATTGAATATAATACGACAACGATTCTGGCCAATAAAAGGCAAAATTATGGCACGATCAACAGTCCAAAAATGCATTAGATGTGCCAGAGCTCGACCCCAACTATGTCAACAACTCATGGGAAATTTACCTCACACTCGGGTGACTCTAGCACGCCCTTTCATTAACGCCGGGGTTGATTATTGCGGACCATTTTGGATTCACTACAAGATCAGAGGGAAAAAACCAACAAAGGCATATATAGCTGTATTTTGTTGCTTCGCTACCAAGGCCACACATCTCGAATTAGTAACTGATTTATCAACTGATGCTTTTATTGGTGCTTTGAAGCGCTTCATCAGCCGCCGAGGCCGTTGTCAAAATATATACTCGGATAACGCTACTAATTTCCTAGGAGCTAAAAACCAACTATCGGAATTGGCTGAAAGCATATATTCCGTAAATGGAAAAGAAGCAATCATTTCCGCGTTCAGCTCAAAGGGAATACATTTCCATTTTATTCCACCACGAGCGCCACATTTTGGAGGGCTGTGGGAAGCAGCAGTTAAATCAGCGAAACATCTATTACTACGCAGTGTTGCCACAGAATCTTTAACACAAGAAGAGCTGGGAACAGTTATAACTGAAATCGAGGCAATACTTAACTCCCGCCCACTGACACCTGTTTCAAATGATCCAAATGATCTTGAGGCGTTAACTCCCGGTCACTTTCTTATTGGAGAGGCGCTCACATCTCAAATTGACAGCAGTGCAGTTACAAGAAAAATGTCAGCATCATCGCATTGGAATCTCGTATCCGATATTAAACAAAGGTTTTGAAAACGATGGTCCACTGAGTACTTAAATCAACTACAGCAACGGTATAAGTGGAATAAACATTTTACTAACCTTAAGATTGGAGATATGGTCGTAGTTAAAGAAGACAACTTACCCGTCATGAAATGGCCCTTAGGGAGAATTATACAAATCTACCCTGGTGATGATGGTGTTATCAGAGTCGTGAAAGTCAAAACAACTAATGGACTATTCAAACGCCCAATACATCGACTCGCTCTCTTACCCATTGAATCAGATTCTGTAGATGTCAACAATCCAACCATCAGCAAGACAACTTCCCCCTCGAATGAGGAACCCATTGCCAAGAAGAAGAAAACGTCGACAAATCATCTCACCTTGTCACTCCTCACAATGTTACTCCTTCTGCCAATAGTAATTGGAACTCCAGTCGACAACAAAAAATTTGGAACGAAGTTAGGAATCCATTTTGAGGAAATTGGCACAACAGCCATTTCAACCACTGAATGGAACATCTTTGTATACTATGATTTAAATACATACTGGTCTGAAACATCAATTTTAATTAATGGCACGAAGTCTCTAAAACACCTTTGTAATATGATAAAATTAAACGAATCATGTCTCAGCATTATTGACCATTTTGAACACATGGAAGATGATCTACAACTGGAGAATCGACTGTTACGGAGTAAAAGGGGAGCCCTGAATATAGTTGGTAATGTTGCTCATTCATTATTTGGCATATTGGACTCTGAATACGCCGACCAGATATCCAATACAATACAACAAGTAAAGGAAAACGAATCATACTTATTGAAATTGTTCAAGAACCAAACATCTATTGTTGATTCAACAATTAATATCATACGTCAAAACCAATTGGCAGCTAAGGCAAGGTTTAAACAATTGGAACAGAAAATTGAAACGTATTCGGAAGCAATGCATGACATCAATAATGTATTATTCCAGATACATCTCACCCAATTATTTAACAGTGGTGTCTTGGAACTGAACATACTTTCCAATAATATACAGAAAATACAGTCTTCAATTCTTGATGCTCTTATAGATACACATCATGGAAAAATCAGCCCATTGCTACTAACCCCAGAACAATTACAGGATGAAATTAATCAGATTAAACTCCATGCACCAACTTCAGTGACTCTTCCTATAACTGGAAAAGATGAACTACTACAGCTATTCAAACTAATGCAGGTTCAAGGCAGACTTACGCGTCAGCATGCAGTCTTCAAAATTACTTTACCATTGGTCGAACTTGAACAGTTTAAGATGTATCAGCTTATTCCTGTACCCAATGTATTGAACAGCACCATGGTAGCTATAAAACCATGTACTGATTTCATAGGCATATCAGCATCCCACAAAAAATACATTCTTCTTACAAGGTCAGACCTAAAAGCTTGTAATATAATAAAACAAGACATGTTTTTGTGTTCCAATGTTCAAATTCGTTACAACTATGGTTCCGAGGTCTGTGCATGTGAAATTAACTTATTCAACAATGCAACGTCGCCGACTTGTATCCTTGAGAAAACTAATGTTAGATGGATACCACTCAACAAAAGAAATCAATGGATATATGCCACGTCATCATCCTCAAAGGCTACAGCTGTTTGCAACAGAGAAATCATTCCCATATCACTAAAGGGTTCCGGTTTGCTGACGCTTGATCCCGAATGCATGCTCAAACATGAGTTTGTCACTATGAATGGACGAAAGGCAATATCAAGTACAGTAAGATCTTCATACACAAGTCTTGGCAAAATCTCAGACTTATTGTTACCGAAGAACACTACCGCCTCCATAGAAAATCACCAATCAAATTCAGCGAGTTTTGAGGAAGTTTATGCCAACAGTTTAAAGGACCTCACAACGCTACAAAGGTCGCTGGAACAACATGACATCGGTGACTTACCCAATAAATTGAAGTCCCATCAGACGCACAGCTATACTGTTGGCTACCTGGCATTGTCATTCAGTATTTTCGCACTGATCATACTACTGTCAAAATGCAAGTTCAAGACAAAACCTCCACAATAACATCCAACTACATCAACCGAACCCACTGAAGATGACATTGAACTTCAACCATACGTCAACAAACAAAAAATGACACCTTTACCAAAGCAACGCCACCAATCCAAATTCATCCTTGATGTTTAGACACTGAAGACGGTAAACTATTCGAGCTCACTGCATTCATCGTGTTATTATACTTTCAATATTCTATACAAATTTTCACTTAAACAAAAATATTCTCTCCCGCATTCCATTTAAAATGTTCTATTGTAAAACTTTCATATTTAAAAAAGAGAACATTTTTTTTTGTTTTGTCTTAGAAATGACATTGATGAGATTGTTCTTATATTAACTAATTGTTGAACAGTCGTTCAACGCGGGGGAGAATGTTTAAGCACATGTTAATAATAATTTTAGTACTTAGTGAATACCCTTAAGTTGTTTACTTTTTATTTTGTTTACATTTTTTATTTTGGCCAACAAACAGTCAATAAAGATATCACATTACGAATTGCATTAATTGCAATGTGTTTATACTACTGTGTTCGATTGGCCAGTTTCATGTGAATTTTAATTATTCTTTTAAATATGCAGACCATAGGTCAGCACTTTTATATTTATTAATTTAGTATAACTTATAATAATTAAATCAGCACTTTTTAGTAATTAATTTAGTATAAATACCAGAATAAAACATTTAATAATGGTCAGATAGTAAACATTTGTCTTATTATTCGGACCCACCGTTCAAGTTACAAGTGCTTGAAAGGTAAAAAACTAAAAAGATTAATACAGTCCAAATTCATGTGTTTGGATTGAATCATATTAATCGAATTCATAAACACTTCGTATTTTGTGCAAGCAGAGATCTGGTTTAAATATTTGCCACATCAACGCGCAGAGTTTGAATAACAAGATGGATGAATTCCGCTATATTTTTGACAATTCCGGTGTTGATGTTGTTTGTGGTATGACAAACTTGTACCCGATACTGTCTTTAAATTGGATTCTTTTAATATATTTCGTTGTGATAGAGAAAGTTATGCAGGTGGAGTAGCCATATATGTAAGAAATGGAATTGTTAGTAAATTGTGCTGTAACTCACTGAAGGAAGAAAAAATTTAACATATTTTTGTGGAAATCTCATTTAATAGTAGCAAAATTTTAATTGGATGTGTGTATCGACCTAATAAGAGAACTGATACTGGAAACTTTATGAAGACTCTTGAAAATCTTACACTGAAACATGATGAAGTTGTCATATGTGGGGATTTTAATTCAAATATTTTAGTTGAAAGTCACCTAGTAAACGATATGCAATCTTTTGGCCTTTATCCTACCAATACAACAGTACCACTAGAAATACATTACTCGATGTTATTTTTGTTAGTAATAAAGATAAAGTCCTTCTCTATGACCAACTTACAGCATCTTGTTTTTCGAAACATGATCTAATATTTCTCACATTCGATTTTAAACTAAAACTATCAACAAATGCCATCACATATCATGACTTTAAACACATAGATCTTAACACTGTATCACTTGAGCTTTCCAATATTGACTGGGATTCGATTTATTATATGCCATCAGTGGATAGCCAACTTAATTTTTTGGAACAAAATCTTGGAGAAGTCTTCATCAAATCTGTACCTGTGAAAACATCAATAAATAACTACAAGAAAAAACCATGGTTCAACACTGATATAAAAACTGCAATTGAAGGGAGAGATTTGATATTCAATCGCTGGAAACGTTTTAAAACTGAGGAGTTACACGAAGAATATTGCAATGCAAGACGAGTGGTAAATAGGAAGATAAAAAGTGCAAAATCTATATACTATTCCAATATTTTTAAATCAGCTGTCGGTTCAAAGAAAACTTGGAAAGCCATAAGTGAAATTGGTATTGGAAAGTCCAATCTAGTAGATTCATCGGAAATAGATGTAGAAAAACTTAATCAAACATTTACTAAACTTCCTAGTATTCTTTTAAATGAAAATTTCTATAATCAAACTCATATGGTGATGAAAATGAGTTCAATTTTGAACTTGTAAATCAATCAGATGTACGATCTAGCTGTATCGCTGTTAAATCAAATGCTGTAGGCTTTGACAATATTCACCGAAAATTTTTAAAAAGCAGTCGTTCCTATAATGCTACCTTGTATAACATTCATATTTAACACAATTTTAACAAAGAGTATATTCCCTGGAAACTGGAAATATGCAAAAATAATACCTACGCCGAAAGCAAATAATGAATATCGGCCAATCGCTATATTGCCATCTTGTCAAAAGTTTTTGAGAAGATATTACATCACCAAATATATGGCTATATTAATGATAATGGTCTTCTAACTAGCAGGCAATCAGGCTTTCGTCCAAAACATAGCTGCATAACATTGATGTGTCTGAAGAATTACGTGAAAATTTGGATAAAGGCAACATTTCGTTTCTAGTACTCTTGGATCACTCTTAGGCATTGATGCGGTTAACCACAATGTTCTTACCATGAAATTGAGAAAAATGTTTAATTTTTCATCGTCATCAATATGCTTAATTTCATCATACTTATCGGATCGTATACAATCAGTATTTGCTAATAATAAGAAATCGCGTCCGTTATCTGTTACAAAAGGAGTACCACAAGGCTCTATTCTTGGCCATCTATGTAAATGATTTAACTACCCAATTATCATACTGTAATATTCACATCTATGCTGATGACGTTCAAGTCTACATAAGTTGTGATCAAATGAATTTGAAGATTGTGTTTATAAAATTAATGAGGATCTTAAACGAATTCACATATGGCAAATGCAAATGGTCTCTGCCTGAATCCATCTAAATCAAAATGCTTGATTATAACCAAGAAATCTATGAAAATAATTGTAAAACCAGAAATTATTCTCAACAATCAAAGAATTGAAATCGTAAATACAGCAAAAAGTCTTGGTATAATATTAATAATACTCTTACCTGGTCAGATCATATAAATACTACTGCTGGAAAAATCTACTCTATGTTGCGAACCTTATGGAAAACACAATATTTCACGCCACTTAAAATTCGCTTAATTTTAGCAAAAACTTATTTAATGCCAACTCTCTTATACGGATGCGAAATTTTTGCTAAAACGGATACTACAAGCTATATTAAGCTAAATGTTGCCTACAATGCTGTCATAAAATATGTTTATGGATTGGGGAAATACGACCGTGTGTCATTAGTCGCGAAAAACCTGTACCGTGTTATGTTAGCTGATTTCTACAGTTTCGAACTCTAATTCTAATCCACAAAGTTATATACACGCATGAACCTCCATATCTTTATAACAGGCTTATGTTTTCCCAAGCACTTAGAAATTATAATTTGACTCCAATTAGACATCGAACCGCAAAATCTGAATGTCATTTTTACATCCATTCAATAGGTCTTTGGAACTCTCTGCCTCCAAGTATACAATTTATAAGCAATGCCATGCATTTTAAAGATACCTTTTTGACTTTTTTAGTTGTTCATAAATATAATGAATTCATGAATGTTATTAAATTAAAGTTAATTAAATTTTTGTGTAATTTCTTTCTTTTTTTCTCTTTTTTACATTTTAATTGTTTAATAACCATATTTCAATTTATATTTTAATTAAATTGTTTTTTTTATATACTGTTTAAAGTTAATTATATTCTAAAATAATTAAACACTATTGCTCATTTCCCATTACTCCTCCTATACTCTAATTATGAGATTATAAGTCTTGCTGTATAGGAAATCAAAATAAATAAATAAAATAATATCCACTACAATCGACCCTTTAACCTGTTGTCGTTGGCCATCAGCAGTTTTGACCTTTCCCTTGAATTTTTTTTTAGTTTAGAATTATCTTCTGCAAGAATTTTGTCAGCCAAACCACCACCGAAGCAGCTGATACTTGCACCACTATCTAACAACGAGAGATGAGATGTACCAAATACCGTTACGTTAACGTAAGGTCTTATATCAATTTCTTTTTTGGTTAGAGAGGCTATAGTACACTCACCAAAAAAAGTCTGTAATGGCAACTGAAAATTTTGCTGTTATTACGGGAAATTCTTCTAATTTGAGCCCAGCGGTATTTTTGCTAATCTTAGCAACACATGTCTGCTGACGTGTAGTTCAATGAAATTAGTAGAAAAATTACAAATTTTTCTACTAACATTTTTTTCTGAGTGTATGTTTTCGAAGGCTTTTACGAAGTTTCCAAAAAGTATTCATTCTATTAGCTGAACGTGACTTAGAATCAGATAATTTTTTAACGCAATGTTGTTCAGGACTAGTATTACTACGATTTTTTCATACATATATGAAAAAAGTAAAGAAAATTCAGGTTTCGAGTGTTCAATAATGGGTAATTCTAATGACGATGCTCTTTGGGATGTGTCGCTGTCACTGGTCGCACATCCGCTTTGGAGTTTAAAAGACTTTGCCTTTAATAAACATTTAACACAGTTCGGTTTAAAGGTATCCAAAGTGCCACAACCGTAACAGAAAACACGTCGAGGAGCTAGACACTCTTGGTATCCATGACCTAAAGCATCATTGTTCCAACACTTCCATTTGGAAGAATCCAAAGCATTAACATCCTCCTCGATTTCTTCAATATCTTCTTCTTTTGCTGAAGTATCATAACTTAATCTGTTACTTGCCTACGTATTCCAAAACCAGATCGATGGGAATAGTGTTTCATATCCTCTAGGGATTTCTCATCTTTCCGCACTTCGTATCGTAAAACAGAAATATCACATGAAGCAATTCATGACGCAGATCCACTTTCAAATTGCTTAAGACAAGTTCCACAAATTCCCTTTCATTCAATGGAACTCTAAGTTTATCGCTCATGCATAAAGTATATCCAAAAATTCATCAAAGTTCTCCGTCGTCCTTTATATCCTCATCGGAGCTTGTATCCTTAAACTGACGCTTCAACGCCAGACATAATTCAGTCCAGGTAAATGAGTCATCCGATTGACGATGGAAATGCCAATACCATTGCTTAGCTTTAACTTCGAATATATTATTAGCATATTGACAGAGTAAATCGAAATCACCCTTTAAGTGAACAGAAGTTAAATTATTGACCCGATATAAAAATTCATCTACCGTTATCTCATCTGAAGACACCCGAAAGGTTATGTGCTAATTATGAATTATATTGGAAGTTCTCTCCGTATAAAGATCAATTCCATTAGACATAAAAGTTGGACGTAAATTGTCGTTGAAACAAACAGGATTATTAACTAAGCGAGATGCTCTGTGAGTACTATTAATTTCGGGAACATGAAGATTAAAATTCTGGCGGGTTGGACTTAAATCCCGACATTGTTCTCGCGCATTATCGGAATTAATATTCAGGGTGGCTAAAGCATTTTGTATCTCAACAGCTATTACTTGAGACACTTCAACTCGAAAATTATTACATTATCACGTAAAGGTTGAACATTTTCTGAATCGGGCAAATTTACCTCCATCGCCCTACGAGCCTGACGACGTGTTTGAACACCAGATGCCAAACCACCTATATTCTCTATTATATTATTATTCGGAACCCCAGTGGCATCGCCCTCACCCAGCGGTTCAGAATTACTAGCTACTAAATTAACAGCAGGTGCACTTGGACTACGCGGTATTCTCGGCATGTTGAGCATAAATTAAAATTTTATTTACTAATTTAAATTACAAAATTCTATATAAAACGAGTTTAAATTACAAAAAAAAAACGACGTAATAAAAGATTAATAAAATATTTAACGCACTTATTACGACTTTAACTTCAATCAATAATGGACAATAGGTTAACTACTCCTAAAGGTTACAGATAATTACACTTCAGTACTGTTTTCATTTAGAAAAATAAACTTAATTCCTCTTTTAGAAAGATGAATAGAAAGGTAGTGGGAAAAAATTTAATTAATACCAAAATTTCGACATTCAATTACTAACACCCAAGTATATTTTCAACACAAGTTTAAAAATAAAATTTTATGAGTGTGACATAACAAACATTCGAATCTCTAATTGACTTGGTACGATGACACATTTCAAATCATCAAACAGTTTCCAAATTCAAAAGAAAGATTCCCAAAAATCAAAATTAAACCGAAAATATTTTTATAATGAATAAAATTAGGTCAGTAACAACATATGATCGTAAACTGCATTTTCCAAACTCTAAAATACTATAGGGAAATTTTCCATGAACCTATGGTCAGCTACGTCGATAAGACACTGTTATTCCACATATTCAAGAAAAAAAAATTGGAGGAAGAGGGATAAGTTAAAAAAAAAAATACATAAACAAAAAAACATAAAAAGAAAAGAGAAGTAGAAATAATATGAATAATTAGGAAGAAAATAGAGACATTAATTTGAAATTACGTTTGTCAGTGGATATAATATTTACCGACATGTCGCGAACGAAATGCCCCTCGTTGGGCGCCATAATTATGTAACGAAAATCGCCTCTGACCAGAAGAAATGCTCGACCGTGCTCAGGGCTAAATGGGGGGGATCTTGGTCAGGTCGTTACACATTTTAATAGAAGGATAGAGAAAGAAAAGTAGGCGAGGAATCGTAGATGAAAACATGGTATCAAATTGTTATTTTACTTTTTGTGTCATTATCTGCGCCTTGAGTTTCGTTAACCAAAGAAAAAAATATTTAGCAAGTCAAATTAAAATTTATAATTTATTAAAGACGGTTATTAAGAGCAAATGAAAAAATGTTAATTTTTATAAAAGGAATATAGAAAATAAATTTATATATCTAATTGCCAAAGGTATGTTTGTTAAAATAAGGATAAAAAAAAATTAATTAACTTACTCAGATTTTTCCATGGCTGTGATCACGGCGATGAAGTAGACCTGATGCTTTTATATTTAAAAATGGGATTAATACAAATGAAAGGTTCAGATATATAAATGAATTTTACAAAAAAAAAAAAAATAAAATTAAAAGTATTGATCCGAATGGATACTCAAGATAATAAATTAAAAAAAAAAAATTATACAACTTGAATTAAAACAATTTACGGTATTTGCAGTTCAACAATAAATCAATTAATTAACGAGATGTGAAAAATAAATAATATAAAGGATCACGTCGAAATTCTTCAATTATAATCGGGACGCAAAAACCCTTGTAAAAATAATAATAAATAAAATTCGATTACTTCAAAGTAATAACCAATTTCCGCGTAAAACCGTGGCTTAGATTACAGAGAGTAATGTGCTGTGCACATATATATATATATATATGTGCACGGCGCATGTTGCGGGGACGGTTTTTCGTTCTACAAGTTACTATGAAGACATTTTGTTACTTTGGGACTGTCCTTAAACTTTTCGTCATTCTACTGCTGACACTGAAGACATTTTACTGGATACAGTGCATATTATAGGGACTTTTTTGGCTGTATATACAGATGTCTTCAAAGTATGCATAATGAATATATATATATATAATATATATATATATATATATATATATATTCATTGTGTATACTTTGAAGACATCTGTATATACAGCAAAAAAGTCCCTATAATATGCGCCGTATCCAGTAAAATGTCTTCAGTGTAAACAGTAGAATAATTAAAAGTTTGAGGACGGTCCCAAAGTACCAAAATGTCTTCATAGTAACTTGTGGATATATGTGCACGGCGCATGTTGCGGGGTCGGTTTTTCGTTCCACAAGTTACTATGAAGACATTTTGTTATTTTGGGGACTGTCCTTAACTTTTCGTTATTCTACTGTTTACACTGAAGACATTTTACTTAATACAGCGCATATTATAGGGACTTTTTTGGCTTTATATACAGATGTCTTCAAAGTATGGGCAATGAATATATATATATATATATATATATATATATATTATATATATATATATATATATATATATATAATATATATATATATTCATTGCCCATACTTTGAAGACATCTGTATATACTGGCAAAAAAGTCCCTATAATAAGCGCTGTATCCAGTAAAATGTCTTCAGTGTAAACAGTAGAATAACGAAAAGTTTAAGGACATTCCCCAAAGTAACAAAATGTCTTCATAGTAACTTGTGGAACGAAAAACCGTCCCCGCAACATGCGCCGTGCACATATATATATATATATATATATATGTGCACAGCGCATGTTGCGGGACGGCTTTTCGTTTCACAGGTTACTATGAAGACATTTTGATTCTTTGGAGACTGACCTCAAACTTTACATTAATCTACTATATACACTGAAGACATTTTACTGGATACAGCGCATATTATAGGGACTTTTTTGGCTGTATATACAGATGTCCTCAAAGTATGCAAAGTATGTTGCGGGAACGGGTTTTCGTTCCACAAGTTACTATGAAGACATTTTGTTACTTTGGGGACTGTCCTTAAACTTTTCGTTATTCTAGTGTTTTACTCTGAAGACATTTTACTGGACACAGCGCATTTTATAGGGACTTTTTTGGCTGTATATACAGATGTCTTCAAAGTATGGGCAATGCATATATATATAATATATATATATATATATATATATATGTGCTCGGCGCATGTTGCGGGGACGGTTTTTCGTTCCACAAGTTACTATGAAGACATTTTGTTACTTTGGAGACTGTCCTGTTATTCTACTGTTTACACTGAAGACATTTTACTGGATACAGGACATATTATAGGGACTTTTTTGGCTGTATATACAGATGTCTTCAAAGTATGGGCAATGAATATATATATATATATATATGTATTCATTTTGCATACTTTGAAGACATCTGTATATACAGCCGAAAAAGTCCCTATAATATGCTCTGTATCCAGTAAAATGTCTTCAGTGTAAACAGTAGGATAATGAAAAGTTTGTGACAGTCCCCAAATTAACAAAATGTCTTCATAGTAACTTGTGGAACGAAATCCCGTCCCCGCAACATGCGCTATGCACATATATAATATAATTATATATATATATATATATATATATATATATAGTGTGCAGCACATGTTGCGGGGACGGGTTTTCGTTCCACAAGTTACTATGAAGACATTTTGTTACTTTGGGGACTGTCCTTAAACTTTTTGTTATTCTACTGTTTACACTGAAGACATTTTACTGGATTCAGCGCATATTATCAGGGACTTTTTTGGCTGTATATACAGATGTCTTCAAAGTATGCGCAATGAATATATATATATATATATATATATATATATATATATATATATATATATATATATATATATATATATATATATATATATATATGATATATTGTGCTTAGCGCATGTTGCGGGGACGGGTTTTCGCTCCACAAGTTACTATGAAAGAATTAGCTATAAAAATTACATACCGGAAGATTTTCACAATCAGCAATTTTGAGCTCAACTTTCCGGTAGTTGATCGTGGTCCAGTGGTGGTTGATTTGTCTAAAGTGTCAAACAAATGTCTAAACGGAAGCTCGTTAAAGTGCAGAAGACACACAAACCAGTGCAGTGGTCTCTTTAACTGTTTTTCGAATAGTCGCAAATTCCACCGTGTACGCCAGTATTTGTTGGTTCACCATCAGCGCATATGGCAATTAATGAATCGAGAGACAATTGTTTTTCTTGGAAGAATTCGATCAATTTGTTGACTTTGCTTGCCGCAGTTTCACTTTCTAGTTTTGTGTAGCCTATCAATTGAGAATTTGGTTCCCTCAAAACAACTAGATGAGGTTCTTTAACCATCCTTGGATGCAACTTCTCATCAATTTTTTCTACAGTTAGAGCATCATTTTTCCTGCCGTCGAATGAAAATGATATCAAATTCGAGCCATCATACCGCTTACGAAGTGCGTCTTGTCTCCATTTTTCTCTTTCTCTACGAAGTTTACTTTTATCCATGATGACAAGATTGCCATGAGCATCTTTACGCCCAGGTCTTCCATCAGAGCTGTTGCCAATGCTGATCCATTCTATCATGCACACCAAATCTGTCACACATCATTGCATAGTTTCTAGTATTGTATCTGGGAGTGTATGTTGTGGTGGTAGAACTAATTCTGAACCTCCTCTCACCTCAACTTCCATTTCGTCATAATGTGGTTCGTATGTAGGATCGTTGCTCACTGGGATTGTTGGTATAGTCGTTGGTATCGTCTCTTCACTTCCACTATCGTGTTCCGGTATCGTTTGTATTCTGTCATTATATTGATCGCGCATGAAATCTTTTAAGTTTTCTGGGATAGATCCACATGAGCAGTCGTTTTCTTTCAAGTTGCATTACATTTTCCAATGTTGAATAATTGGTTTGTTGATTCTACGAATTTTTGAATTCTGTTGCGCGTTTTACTCGTTGTTTATCTGCATTACTATATGCGTCAAGCAAATTATTCAATTTTCTAATGATGCTACCTTTGAGTATAAGTTCAATATTAAGTTGATTCCAAATTTCTAACAATCTGTCTGCTACTTGGGGAGTAAATCTTTTATACGAAAACATTTTGCTTTGGCTTTTGAACGTTCGGCCAAGAAAAAATAGTACTTCAATATATCTCGTTTAGTTGACAGATTAATATCAGTTAATTCACAGCCCACGCCAAAAGAAAAAACATCATGAGAGACCAAATGTTGCAAACTACTGCGTTGGGTATCTGTTGGATTTTGCGATGAACCAGGCTCTGAATCCATTTTTTAAAACCGTCACTAAAAGAATTATATATGTTTTTCATAGAATAATAATATAACTATTAACTATAATAGTTAGCAATGTTTTTACACTTACCTTTAAATCTTTTCTAAATTTCAAAATAGTTTGATTATTTGTTAGTTATTTCAAATAACACTTCACTGAAATGACGCTCAAACAAAACTAGCATACACTGGAATCCCCACCCCGCCAACTACAGCTGATTGTTTCGTCCAATTAGAATTGCTGTGTATTTGTTGTTGTCAAAATGACGTCAGCGAAGAATTATTCTTTATAAATCGTATGCAAACCCAAAAAAGAGAGCAAAAATAAAAAGGGAAAAAAAATCAAAAAGTTGGTTTTATGTGTTATTTTGTTTTAGCAATATCGCATGAATTAATCAACCGAATCGATAAATTTGGGCTTAAACTCTTCGTTTTGAATTGTAAATTGAATTAAATAATGGATTGAGCCAAAAAAAATGGCCATGAAAGTAATATTCTTGGACAAAATCATGAAAAAAATGGAAAAAGGCTCCAAAATTTGGACAAAAATGCCCGTAACTTTTGAACCGTTGGACCAATGTTGGAGATTTTTTTTTTGTAAATTTATCAAAATGAGCTCACCTTTCCAATTTTTTTTGTAAATTTATCAAAATGAGCTCACCTTTCAACGCGCCTACTGGCGATTAAACCCGATTGATAGTTTTTGAGTTATGGATGTGAACGTGTAGGTAATATTTCATACGAACGTCAATTGGGAAAAAATCTACCAACAAAAAGTAGGGGACTCGATTTTAACGATAGAGGTATGGTTCCTTCGGCAAATTTTCATGGAATAACCCATAGAATACGGAAATCATAGGGAAATTGTCGAAAAATAAATCGACCCACCCTAATATATATATATATATATATATATATGTGCATAGTGCATGTTGCGGGACGGGTTTTCGTTCCACAAGTTACTATGAAGACATTTTGTTACTTTGGGGACTGTCCTTAAACTTTTTGTTATTCTACTGTTTACACTGAAGACATTTTACTGGATTCAGCGCATATTATAGGGACTTTTTTGGCTGTATATACAGATGTCTTCAAAGTATGCGCAATGAATATATATATATATATATATATATATATATATGTGCACAGTGCATGTTGCGGGGACGGTTTTTCGTTTCACAGGTTACTATGAAGACATTTTGATTCTTTGGAGTCTGACCTCAAACATTACATTAATCTACTATATACACTGAAGACATTTTACTGGATACAGCGCATATTATAGGGACTTTTTTGGCTGTATATGCAGATGTCTTCAAAGTATGTGAAATGCATATATATAATATATATATATATAATATATATATATATATATATATACATATATATATATATATATATGTGCTTAGCGCATGTTGCGGGGACGGTTTTCGCTCCACAAGTTACTATGAAGACATTTTGTTACTTTGGGGACTGTCCACAAACTGTTCATTATTCTACTGTGTACACTGAAGACATTTTACTGGATACAGCGCATTTTATAGGGACTTTTTTGGCTGTATATACGGGTGTCTTCAAAGTATGGGCAATGAATATATATATATATATATATATATATATATATATGTGCACAGAGCATGTTGCGGGACGGGTTTTCGTTCCACAAGTTACTATGAAGACATTTTGTTACTTTGGGGACCGTCCTCAAACTTTTAATTAATATACTGTATACACTAAAGACATTTACTGGATACAGCGCATATTATAGAGACTTTTTGGCTGTATATACAGATGTCTTCAAAGTATATGTAATGCATATATATATATATATATCTATATATATATATATGCATTTCACATACTTTGAAGACATCTGTATATACAGCCAAAAAAGACCCCGTAATATGAGTTGTATCCAGTAAAATGTCTTCAGTGTATACAGTAGAATAATGAAAAGTTGTGGACAGTCCCAAAGTAACAAAATGTCTTCATAGTAACTTGTGGAACGAAAACCCGTCCCCGCAACATGCGCTATGCACATATATATATATATATATATATATATATATATTATATATATGCATTGCCCATACTTTGAAGACATCTGTATATACAGCCAAAAAAGTCCCTATAAAATGCGCTGTGTCCAGTAAAATGTCTTCAGAGTAAACACTAGAATAATGAAAAGTTTAAGGACAGTCCCAAAGTAACAAAATGTCTTGATAGTAACTTGTGGAACGAAAACCCGTCCCGCAATATGTGCTGTGCACATATATATATATATATATATATATATATATATGCATTGCCCATACTTTGAAGACATCTGTATATACAGCCAAAAAAGTCCCTATAAAATGCGCTGTGTCCAGTAAAATGTCTTCAGAGTAAACACTAGAATAACGAAAAGTTTAAGGGCGGTCCTCAAAGTAACAAAATGTCTTTATAGTAACTTGTGGAACGAAAAACCGTCCCCGCAACATGAGCTGTGCACATATATATATATATATGTGCACAGCACATGTTGCGGGACGCGTTTTCGTTCCACAAGTTACTATGAAGACATTTTGTTACTTTGGGGACTGTCCTTAAACTTTTCATTATTCTAGTGTGTACTCTGAAGACATTTTACTGGACACAGCGCATTTTATAGGGACTTTTTAGGCTGTATATACAGATGTCTTCAAAGTATGTGAAATGCATATATATATATATATAATATATAATATATATATATATATATATGTGCACAGCACATATTGCGGGGACGGGTTTTCGTTCCACAAGTACTATGAAGACATTTTGTTCCTTTGGGACTGTCCTTAAACTTTTCATTATTCTAGTGTTTACTCTGAAGACATTTACTGGACACAGCGCATTTTATAGGACTTTTTTGGCTGTATATACAGATGTCTTCAAGTATGGGCAATGCATATATATATATATATATATATATATATATATATATATATTCATTATGCATACTTTGAAGACATCTGTATATACAGACAAAAAAGTGCCTATAATATGCGCTGTATCCAGTAAAATGTCTTCAATGTAAACAGTAGAACAACGAAAAGTTTAAGGACAGTCCCCAAAGTAACAAAATGTCTTCATAGTAACTTGTGGAACGAAAAACCGTCCCCGCAACATGTGCTGTGCACATATATATATATATATATATATATATATATATATATATATATATATATATATATATATAATATATATACATTACCCATAACTTTGAAGACATCTGTATATATATATATATATATATATATATATATATATATATACATTACCCATACTTTGAAGACATCTGTATATACAGCCAAAAAAGTCCCTATAAAATGCGCTGTGTCCAGTAAAATGTCTTCAGAGTAAACACTAGAATAACGAAAAGTTTAAGGACAGTCCCCAAAGTAACAAAATGTCTTCATAGTAACTTGTGAAATGAAAACCCGTCCCCGCAATATGTGCTGTGCTCACATATATATATATATATATATATATATACATTATTATATTCGTTAGTAACATTAAAAATTATGATCTTGAGCCTGATGAAAAATTATAAATATATAATTAAAACAGATAGATCAAATAATGTACAAAATTTACATATAAAAACATAGGGCACGATGTAATTTATAATCTAATATAACAAACAACACTTAAATATGTTGTGACGTGAAAAATATTATTATGCTAGATTCCCAATTCGTTCCCAGAAATGGAAACATTAACAATTGGAATGGCAACCCTGTCAATTAGTGCTTCGAGAATCGAGGATGATTGCCAAAGGGTATTCTATAAATAGATGGAAAAAAGCTCATTTGTACGGGTAATCATTCACTAATGAAAAATATAATTTTACATTGTCATTTTTCTTAGAGTGTGTGATATAAATGCCTGTTCAAAACCATGAGTTATTTGTGTTGGGTAGTTCAGAAGGAGGCTGAAGATGACCTGGTCGTCGGGTCAAAAGTGTGCACTCGCTCTAGCGCTGATCCTTACAATTTTTTCCATTTAATAAAATAAATTTGTGTTTAGTATTCGTTAGTAACATTAAAAATTATGATCTTGAGCCTGATAAAAAATTATAAATATATAATTAAAACAGATAGATCAAATAATGTACAAAATTTACATATAAAAACATAGGGCACGATGTAATTTATAATCTAATATAACAAACAACACTTAAATATGTTGTGACGTGAAAAATATTAGTATGCCAGATTCCCAATTCGTTCCCAGAAATGGAAACATTAACAATTGGAATGGCAACCCTGTCAATTAGTGCTTCGAGAATCGAGGATGATTGCCAAAGGGTATTCTATAAATAGATGGAAAAAAGCTCATTTGTACGGGTAATCATTCACTAATGAAAAATTTAATTTCACATTGTCATTTTTCTTAGAGTGTGTGATATAAATGCCTGTTCAAAACCATGAGTTATTTGTGTTGGGTGGTTCAGAAGGAGGCTGAAGATGACCTGGTCGTTCGGGTCGAAAGTGTGCACTCCCTCTAGCGCTGATCCTTACAATTTTTTCCATTTAATAAAATAAATTAGTGTTTACTATTCGTTAGTAACATTAAAAATTATGATCTTGAGCCTGATAAAAAAATTATAAATATATAATTATATTCATTATGTATACTTTGAAGACATCTGTATATACAGCCAAAAAAGTCCCTATAATATGCGCTGTATCCAGTAAAATGTCTTCAGTGTATATAGTAGATTAATGTAAAGTTTGAGGGCAGTCTCCAAAGAATCAATATGTCTTCATAGTATCCTGTGAAACGAAAAACCGTCCCCACAACATGCGCTGTGCACATATATATATATATATATATATATATATATATATGTGTGCACGGCGCATGTTGCGGGGACGGGTTTTCGTTCCACAAGTCACTATGAAGACATTTTGTTACTTTGGGGACTGTCCTTAAACTTTTCGTTATTCTAGTGTTTACTCTGAAGACATTTTACTGGACACAGCGCATTTTATAGGGACTTTTTTGGCTGTATATACAGATGTCTTCTAAGTATGGGCAATGCATATATATATATATATATATATATATATATGTGCACAGCGCATGTTGATGGGACGGGTTTTCGTTCCACAAGTTACTATGAAGACATTTTGGTACTTTGGGGACCGTCCTCAAACTTTTAATTATTCTACTGTTTACACTGAAGACATTTTACTAGATACGGCGCATATTATAGGGACTTTTTTGGCTGTATATACAGATGTCTTCAAAGTATGCGAAATAAATATATATATATATATATATGTGCACAGAGCATTTTGCGGGGACGGGTTTTCGTTCCACAAGTTACTATGAAGACATTTTGGTACTTTGGGGACCGTCCTCAAACTTTTAATTATCCTACTGTTTACACTGAAGACATTTTACTGGATACAGCTCATATTACGGGGTCTTTTTTGGCTGTATATACAGATGTCTTCAAAGTATGTGAAATGCATATATATATATATATATGTGCACAGCACATGTTCCGGGGACGGGTTTTCGTTCCACAAGTTACTATGAAGACATTTTGTTACTTTGGGGACTGTCCTTAAACTTTTCATTATTCTACTGTGTACAGTAAAGACAGTTTACTGCACACAGCGCATTTTATAGGGACTTTTTTGGCTGTATATACAGATGTCTTCAAAGTATGGGCAATGAATATATATATATATATATATATATATATATATATATATATTATATATATATATATATATGCATTACCCATACTTTGAAGACATCTGTATATACAGCTAAAAAAGTCCCTATAAAATGCGCTGTGTCCAGTAAAATGTCTTCAGAGTAAACACTAGAATAACGAAAAGTTTAAGGACAGTCCCCAAAGTAACAAAATGTCTTCATAGTAACTTGTGGAACGAAAACCCGTCCCCGGAACATGTGCTGTGCACATATATATATATATATATATATATATATATATATATATATATATATATGTGCACAGCGCATGTTGCGGGGGCGGTTTTTCGTTTCACAGGTTACTATGAAGACATTTTGATTCTTTGGAGACTGACCTCAAACTTTACATTAATCTACTATATACACTGAAGACATTTTACTGGATACGGCGCATATTATAGGGACTTTTTTTGCTGTATATACAGATGTCTTCAAAGTATGGGCAATGAATATATATATATATATATATGTGCACAGCACATGTTCCGGGGACGGGTTTTCGTTCCACAAGTTACTATGAAGACATTTTGTTACTTTGGGGACTGTCCTTAAACTTTTCGTTGTTCTACTGTTTACACTGAAGACATTTTACTGGATACAGCGCATATAGTAGGGACTTTTTTGGCTGTATATACAGATGTCTTCAAAGTATGTGCAATGAATATATATATATATATATATATATATATATATATATATATATATATATATATGTGCATAGCGCATGTTGCGGGGACGGGATTTCGTTCCACAAGTTACTATGAAGACATTTTGTTACTTTGGGGACCGTCCTCAAACTTTTAATTAATCTACTGTATACACTAAAGACATTTTACTGGATACAGCGCATATTACAGGGACTTTTTTGGCTGTATATACAGATGTCTTCAAAGTATTTGAAATGCATATATATATATATATATGTGCACGGAGAATGTTGCGGGGACGGTTTTTCGTTCCACAAGTTACTATGAAGACATTTTGTTACTTTGGGGACTGTCCTTAAACTTTTCGTTATTCTAGTGTTTACTCTGAAGACATTTTACTGGACACAGCGCATTTTATAGGGACATTTTTGGCTGTATATACAGATGTCTTCAAAGTATGGGCAATATATATATATATATGCATTACATATACTTTGAAGACATTTGTATATACAGCCAAAAAAGTCTCTATAATATGCGCTGTATCCAGTAAAATGCCTTTAGTGTATACAGTAGATTAATTAAAAGTTTGAGGACGGTCCCCAAAGTAACAAAATGTCCTCATAGTAACTTGAGGAACGAAAAACCGTCCCCGTAACGTGTCCTGTGCACATATATATATATATATATATATATATATTAAATTTAATTTTTTTATTGCGTCGAGTCTTATTAGCTCCCAGAGCTTAGAAAATTAAAACTCAGGTTAGGTTATACTTGAAATGTACAAAGAGTTTATTGTCTGCTTCTTGCAGTTTCGGTGTTCTAAACGCAACAACTTAACAAAAAACACCGAAAATTCAATATGGTTTCCTTTAAACTAGATAACACAAAAAAAAACCATATAAGATAAAAAGTATATAGAAAAAAAGTTTATAAAAAAGGGTTAGCCAGCGCCTTTTTGATAATCGTCTCTTTAGGGAGATAAAGAAAAGAAAGTAAAAATAAAGATAAATTAAGAGTTAATCTCATCAAAAATATACGTTTACACCAGTAAACAAAGTTAATAAATAGGTTGCAATATATATAGTTGAACACGGTTCAACATCTTCCCGGGCCAAGTTATTTTCCGCATTGGCATCCGTTCCAATAACCGTGAATGATCCATCCAAGGTTAGAGTTTTGGGCTCAAGGTACGTCAGAAAACGGTTGGGCGAATTCTCTTTTGAGTATTTTCCCCAGAATGTCGGTACCTATTACTCCGTCAGCTTCACGGCAAGTAACAAAATCAGGATCATAATGTTTCCATAGCTGTGGGTCATCAATATGATCTGGTAAGGTGAAGACCACGTCATTTCTTATTTTAGCTGCCAAACGTCAGTGACTGTGTTGCCTCCATCAAAATGATTGACTTCGACACCAAACTTAAGGATCTTTGTGCGGTATCCCTTCTCTTGACATACACAGTCTGCGAATTTTTCTACTGATTTGCGTAGCAGAAATGAGTTATCTGACTTAGGATCCAAGAGGAACGTAAAATGATGAAGGTTACCCCCCAGCCGCAGCCCAACTTTAATTAACGGAGGTATGGGTGACTTCACTAACTGACTAGGATCTGGGACGTCAGTGGCTATAATATACGTGACATTTTGATCTTGTATATCTTGTGCGCGGTGGATGTGATCTGATGAGGCTGCTCTAGGAACTACCGCCTCGTCTTCAAAGCTTGAGGAAGATCGGTTGATCATGGCATGGGGATTGTGAAGCATGCTGTGGTGTTTTGCTTGGCACGTGTTACAGCGGTTTGGCGATTCACACCAAAACCGCGTGTGAGAAATTGCCAAACAGTTTTTGCAATAACCCATCCGAGACACAAAGTTTCGACGTCTCTCCACATTCATTGCAACAAACACCCGGCAATATTTTAACGGGTGATTCCGCAAGCACAAATGGCATCTGGGCTTATTGAGCATGTTGATTCTAAAGAAGAAAAGAAGGGCATATATACTGTGCAATTAGAATTTTTGTATAGCGACCTATTTCTTGATTGTATGGCTTTGTTTGTAAATCTGGTGGATTAATCGGAAGGATTTGGGAGAATGGGATCTGGTGGGGAGTTCGAAAGCGGTAAGACGAAAAGTTTTACAATTGAGCGCATTATTGTGCCATTTTGAGTTTTTATCTCTGCCACACGAACTTTACCATCTTTTCCATAAATAACATTTGTAACACGTCCGAGGCGCCAATCGGTGGGTGGTAGGAGATCATCTTTCACGATAACAAAATCGTTCACCTTCAGGTTGTGTTGCTCGGTCTTCCATTTAAATCTCCGTTGGAGCTCTGTGATATATTCGTTTTTCCTGCGACGCGCAAAGATATGTTGAAGAGCTTTCAAGCGATCCCAGCGATTTATAAAACTTAAGTTTTTCAAGGGAGGTTCTTCAAGAGCTTCAGGAGGAGCAATTAGGGGAGCACCTCTCAGAATATGACCTGGTGTCAAGGGCAATAGTTCGGATGGGTTTTCCGTCAATGGTGACATTGGACGCGAGTTCAATACCGTCTCAATTCTAATGAGCAAAGTACTGAATTCTTTAAACGTAAACGTGAGGCTATTTGCAACTTTCTTTAAATGCGATTTCATACTTTTAACAGCGGCCTCCCAGAGGCCGCTCATGTGGGGTGCATACGGTGGAATGAAAGACCAAGTAAACCCGCGAGTGCCGTACTTTTCTACCAAGGCTTTTTCGGAAGATTTCAGAAATTCGTTGTGGCGTTTGAGTAAGGCTAAGCCGGCGCCAAGAAAATTTCGACCATTGTCCGAGAACATGATCTTTGGGAGCCCTCTGCGGCCGGCGAATCTAGAAAAGCAGGCTAGAAAAGTAGCAGTAGAGAGATCTGAGCAGACTTCCAAGTGAACAGCTCGAGTAGAGAAACATAAAAATACTGCTGCATATCCTTTTACATGTTTGGCGTTTCGTAAATGGGACGCTTTCATGGTGAAAGTACCGGCAAAATCAACACCGGTATATGTGAACGGCAATGAAAAGTTGACTCGTTCGGGGGGTAGTGCCGCCATTACTTGATGTTGAAATTTATGCTTATAGATGGTACAGGCTTTGCAATTACGAATACATTGGCGGATTAAGCTTTTGACTCGAGGGATATAAAACCCTTGCCTTATAGCTCGAAGCATAATATGATGTTCCGAATGAAGTAAACCTTTATGGGTATATTCAACAAAGAGATTTTTCGGGAATTATTATCGGATGTCGCTCTTCAAAACTTAACCGTGAATAATGGAGTCTGCCACCAACACGTAAAAGTCCATCATTGTCAATGTATGGATTTAAAGATTAGATTCTGCTTTTTTTATTCAGCAATCGGTTTTCGTGAAGACATTGATACTCTTTATAGAAGTGAGTTTTCTGAGCTATCGATATAAGACGTTTCTGTGCAAAGCGGATTTCTTCTGTAGTGATGGATGGCTTTGTTTGAAATGGGCGTTTCAAAAGGCGGTTGATAAACCAAAATTGGTAGCTAATGACTCTTAAAGCTCGTGCAAGGGATGAAAAAATTCCCAAAAGGTCTTCCGCCGTTGTTTCCTTTGGAGAACTAGAGTTCTTTTTATCCTCGTCGTCGATCTTTGTAGCTGTCAAATGAAAGTTTGCACTTTTTTTGTTTCCAAATCAGTTGGGTCAAAGGCACGTGGTTTTGGCCAACTTTCAGCTGGCTTTGTAAGCCAGGTGAGCCCATGCCACCATAAATTACTCTCGATAAGTTCTCGAGGGGAGCAGCCGCGGGCTCCAAGATCGGCTGGGTTGTCCTCAGTCTTTACATGTTTCCAGTGGTTGTGGCCGGCAATACTGGTTATTTCCGTTACACGATTGGGCACGAAAGTTTTTAAGGTTTGTGGTTCATTTTGCAACCATCCAAGGACTATGGAGGAATCTGTCCACAAAAAATGTTCATAAGGAAGTTTCAAATTCGGCACTAAGTGCTTAATCAGTCTCGCAAGTAATAAGGCCCCACACAATTCAAGTTTAGGGATGGTTGTCTGTTTTATTGGTGCTACTTTGGTTTTTGCCACAAGCAAATGACTGTTGATTTCTCCATTTGAAGACATGCTTCGCATGTAGACCGTGCCGCAATACGCTTTCTCCGATGAGTCACAGAATCCGTGTAGCTGTATCTGACAGGCTGCACAGTGGTCGATATACCGAATCTGGCGGCATTTAATTCGCAAATGAATAAAAACAAAGCCTGATGCTTAATTTCGACTATAAAATGCGTAATAAATTAAACTGTAAACAATTTTCATTTATTTCACAGCTTTAAATACAAATACAGTGAAAATGGTATGTCTATAATTTAACACAAATATTTATAATTTCCAGCCTATAACAAAATTTGTTAAATTCCACCACTTTTTTTGTTAAAGTTGCTGATACCTAACCAAAAAATTAGAAATATTTCTGTTAAATTACAGACATATTATTTTGAGTGTAGTTAATATAATTAATACAAATTTCTTAAAGATAATATATTTGTTTTTAATCTGAATCAGAAGTATCAGAACCAACAGTGTCTTCATGTACAATTGGCTCTGAAAGCAAATTTTATACATCTCTTCCAATTTCGATGTTGTTCCGGGAGTAGCTAGAAGGTCGTTTGGAGAGCTTGGATATGAGAGGATCAAATGAGAAAAGAAGTGAGTGACTTAAATCCTCTATTGTGTTTTTTCTTGAATTTTTTCGTGTATGATGCTCTCTAAAATTTCTCAAATCCTTATTTCGCGATTCCTGTGCTATTTCTGACATCATGCCAATTGGAAGAGAGACATTATTTATGATTTCAGCACCGTAAATTAATATTTTGTGTACAGAAGATGGCATATAGAATCATGAATATTTGTTTACAAATATTTCCGCTGTTTGCCAGCAAAATGTTTTGAACGCATGTGTATTAATTTTGTACCCGCAAGCCATAGTGCGTAAAATAATGCTTAATCTACTGATTAAGTCCTCATTGACTCCAGTTAAAAGTGCAGCCAATTTTGGTTGTTGAAAAAATCTTCTAGCCGTATTTCCGTTTTTAGTATTTCCCGATCCGGGCTTAGGAATATCAAATAATAAAGACATTTCATTTCTTAACTTTTCTTGTATATCTAATTTAGTTTGCTATACACAAGATTTGTCCGTGATACGAATTTGCCACCTTTTTATTGGGATTCTGTACGCAATATTTACAATGCACCCTTATCCAAGCGTGTAGTGTTGACAAGCCATACTCATACATATTTCCATTTACCGGCAGATTATTAATGGCATTCAAGTCAATTCCACATGTTTGTGACGAGGATTCTGAAATTACACTAAAAACTTTGCATCGATCATTGTTATGTAAAATTGGTGATTAATTTGAAAATACTCAAATTGTGTTGGAATAATTTCAGGCCGAGAATTTTCCCACAGAATGACACTTCCCATTGTCACTTGCAGTGGCACAATGCATATGGCAAATAAGTTTTCATCGATCCTGTTCGATTCAGGGTCAGAAAAGCTTTGGCGGTAAGTTGAATGTCCGCTACTACCATCACATCCCCATTTGTATATCGCTGTAATAGCTCACGAAAACTTCCTTCTGTGATTTGACGATTCTTGTTGCTGTATGATTAACCAAGCTCTGTAGAGACACTTCGGCAGACGTATCGGTAATTTGGACTCCAATAGGGTAGCATTTCTTTTTTGCTAATAGCAATGCACCATATGCTGGATATATGTTTGCATTTTTTATTTTTGCACCAGCTTGGATCAATTTGTACGAGTGCTTTGTAAAATCCCCATCCACGTAAAGAGCCAAAACTTCATCAGGACTGTCTGCAATAGCATTTTTGGCTTCTGAAGCAATAGTTTTTTTAATTTTTGCTGCAACCACGGAATCAGGATGTAGCATGGATACAACTTCTGATGCGTTTCTTTTTCCTGCTGTGTGTAAACTTACACGTGTCGCTACAACAAGTTCATCGAATGTAGTTTTCTACAAGCTGTGAAACTTTGTTAACTTGTGTTTTAGATGAACAAGCAGTGAACTCTTTTACAGGCCTTCCAAAATTGTTACTAGTTGTCGGCCCAACTAATAAAATTTCACTGTCCAACCAATCTTTATTACGTTTTTCAAAATTCGATAACGTTCTGTTGCAGTTCTTCCACTACTTTGCTTATGAAGCTCCTCAAATTTTTTTTATTTCTCGGCACTGCTCCTCATTATAGTGCGATTGGTCTATTATATTATTAAATACGTGGGCCTCCACAGCTGAAAATTTTTTAGTAGGGACGTTTTCATTGTGCCAAATCAAAAAAAGTGTGCGTTTGGAAACATTCATTATGCCTAAAAAATTAATTAACCAATAAACGGGCAGATAATTTTGAACGTTTCACAACAACAAATAACCAAATTAATAAACAAAACCATATTTAGACCGAATCCGATCGAATCACAAAATATGCACTTCACCAAACTATAGTATATAACACTTCAAATCTGCTTTCACCAATGTTAACTTCTACGACGCATTTCTATTAAACTAAATAATCACAGATCACAAACATATTTTTTTAGTTAATACATACCTTCTACTTTAAATAAAAACCTTAGTTTATAAAATCAATAATCAAATGATTTAATATTGCCAAAAACCACGCACTGCGTAATTTGGCGCCAAATTCTTTCAATGCACTTGCTGCAACTTATGTAATATTTGACAGCTAACAGCTGTGCGAATATTGAAAGCAAAACAAATATAAAAACGTAAATTTGCTCAGTGGAGTATCGGTTATTGATACAATGTAAAACATTTCTCGATTTTAAAGTTTTAAAATTTGACTTAAATGCCGTCAGATCAATGATTTCGACCACTGTGGGCTGGTGTGAAATGTATCCACCTAGGAATTCTCAATGTAGAAATATGCGGTAAACCTTTGACAAATGCGCTCCATTTTATCAAAATAATCGTTGGAACATTTTCATCCCAGTCTAACTTTTTCTCCCACAGCTCTTGCATCAAAAGTTTGGCAACCACTGTCGGTTCCACAACGTAATAAAATAAGTCTGACATCGCATTCCAGCGAATCCCCAAGGTTTTAATTGTGCTGGAGACATCAAACTTTAAAAAATCTTCATCTAGAAGATCTTCCCGGGCCAAGTGTTCCAATAAAAAATGATCGTTGGCAGTAATCTTCTTTATGGGGAAGCCAGCTGAGTTTAAAGCTTACTTATGACAACTTTTTGTTCTAGGGATGCAACTTTAGTGGTGTTTTTGATTGAGATGGCACTTATTAGTGGTATTTTTAAATGCGATTTTAACTTCCATGTATTCTGTCTATGATGACACTTTTTTGATGTTTTTAAACTAATTTTTTGTAAGGTTAAAATTAATTTGCCCCTTTTTTTTTGTTTTTATAGTTGAATTTTATATATTTTAATTAAATTTATTTCTTTTAATTTTTCTTCTTTAGAAATAATATAAATGTCGCACAAAAATCCCAATACAACACAATACATACCAATCTTTTCACTTTTTAAATTCTTGGTTGCTTTTCTTCCTTCATGGATTGTTTGCCTTTTATGCCCCGTTGATAACCTCTTGTTTTACGTATATATGCACACCAAATGCACTCTTCTTGGACTGGTTTCGATGACTACTTCACTTTTGCTGACATGCACGATGAAGTTCTGTTGTAATAAAAATGTCTTATCTTGTTGTAGATGGAGTTGCTATTAGGGAAGACAACTGCCAATCTTGTAGAAAGTTAGTGGACCTCTATGTCACTAATCCGTTCCAATCCTAGCCCATTCTAGGACTTTATCGAAGGACCAAATTGTCGAGTCTTAATAGCTCCCAGAGCTTAGAAAATTAAAACACAGGTTAGGTTATACTTGAAATGTACAAAGAGTTTATTGTCTGCTTCTTGCAGTTTCGGTGTTCTAAACGCAACAACTTAACAAAAAAACCAAAAATTCAATATGGTTTCCTTTAAACTAGATAACACAAAAAAACCATATAAGATAAAAAGTATATAGAAAAAAAGTTTATAAAAAAAAGGGTTAGCCAGCGCCTTTTTGATAATCGTCTCATAGAGACTTTAAGTAAATTTTAAACCCTCTCCTTGAGGGAGATAAAGAAAAGAAAATAAAAATTAAGAGTTAATCTCATCAAAAATATACGTTTACACTAGTAAACAAAATTAATAAATAGGTTGCAATATACATAGTTGAACACGGTTCAACATATTGTATTTCATTTTAAGATTTTATTTATTGGTTTTAATATTTTTTAATATAATATCTCAAAAATTCATTAAGTTTTTAAATTGAACGTTTAAAACGTTTGGCATTAAATAAGTTTTTTTAATATTACATTTTAAATATGTAAAAAGAAAATCTTAATATTTCGTTTAAGTACTCTTTCACTAATACTAGTTGTTGGACAAATAGTCAAAAGACAATTATATAAATTTTCCAACTTTTCAGGTCTTTTGTCGCATTTATCAAGATATATGAAATCATCATATAATGATGAATGATTTTGTACAGTCCCTTTTTTAGGATTTTGAATACTGTTTATTGTGTTATTTAGATCAGAAATTAAACTATTTGAATTTGGAATATCCAAAGTTAAGTCTTCATCGGAATCTATCAGACTTACATCTAAATCTTCATAACCAAACAAACGATTATAAAAGTGTTCGGAAAAAATAAAAGAGACCAGTTGGTGATGTAATTAAAAAAACCGATTAACCGAACAAATAAGACCGGTTTTCTTCGAATTTACAAAATATTCGAAACCGATCGGTTTTTAAAAATAAAGAAACCGGTTGACCGGTTTTCGGTTTCGGGTTTGAATACTCTAGAAAAAATGCACCAAAACACATATTTTGAGCAAAACATATAATTTCGCTGAAAACACGTATAAGGAAATGCAGTATAAAAAGTATTTCTACTCAGAAGTTCTACTAGACGTCAATTCAACAAATTTTCATCACATCCAGGTTATTAGAACTGCGTAAGATTCACATTATTATAAGTGTTTTTTTTCGTGTATTTTGTTCCTACAAAAAAAAAAAAAAAAACGCGGGTATATTTTGTCCATATGGATAAATGTACATTTTAACCGCAGCTGTTTTAAAATATTAATATATAACATACACAATTCAGTTACACCCATACCTAAATAAAAGGGGAAAGCGTTTTTTAGCTGTCAAATATTCTCATGTCCATACAATCTGTATGTAGCATACCGAAATAACGCGGCGGCAACGCGACGGAAACGCTTTGCAATTGGAAAATCCGATTTTGACAAGGAAGTTAAACAGTGAAGTAAAAGAGAACAAATGTTAACAAATAAAAAAGAAGAAGAGATAAACAAGCATTTAAAAATACATTTGTTATAAAAAAATGGAGGTAAGTTAATCTTTTAAATTATATATTGTGTTCTGTGTTAATTAAAGTATATATTATCTTTTTTTTATCAACTTTAATTTACATATCACAAAACACAAACACCAATATTGTTATTGTCAAAATAATCAAGGTTGTGATATTTTTTTTTTGATAACCCTGTTTTTATCGTTTTGAAGTAGCGTTGCCGCTCCTATTTAGGTATGGCATTTCATCGTAAAAGCTAAGCGGAATAAAACCTTCCGCTCTTATTTAGGTATGGGTGTTAAAAATATTTGTTTTTATCGTTTTTAATTAAAGTCTTCTTTTTAACTCTTCAATATTTCAAAATCTCTTAACTAAGGCTAACTCTTATTCTCGCATTAGCTTATTGTTATAAATGATCTCTACCAGGGATGCCAAAGTTGGTACAATTGTACCATTATTGGTACGATTTAGGTCTTAAAAGTACGATGGTACTCCCATGTTTTATTTGGTACAATTTCCAAATTTTCCCAGTTTATCCTCATCTTTTTTTCTTGGCAACTCATTTTTGCTGTCACATTTTTGTGAATATCTTTTATAGGGTCCGCCAAATAACTTTTTTTTAAATGCCATAAAAAAAAACTACTGAATATTTTCCCAATTTTTTTTTTATTTGAAAGTACAGTCCTTCCGGTTAATAATGGCTGTCTCGGCTGGTCATGCAGTAGCCTACACGATCGGTCCAATTTTTAAGCACATTATCGATTGTGTGCAGCTGTATTTCACCAATAGCTTTACGAATATTGCCCTTTAAAGCGTCAATTGTCTCTGGCTTGTCGGCGTAACACTTATCTTTGACGGCACCCCACAAATAATAGTCCAACGGTGTCAAATCGCAGCTCCGAGGTGGCCAAACGACATCAGCTCTGCGGCTGATAATGCGATCTTCAAAAACAGGGCGCAAAACATCGAGTGTAGCTTCGGCTGTGTGGCACGTAGCGCCGTCCTCTTGAAACCAAATTGTTGCCAATATCCTCCTCTTCAATTTTTGTGAACAAAAATTCGTTTAACATGGCCCGATAACGATCGCCATTGACTGTAACGGCCAGCCGAGGCAGCCATTTGAATGAAATTATTTTCCATTATTAACCGAAAGGATTGTACTTTCAAATAAAAAAATAAATTTGAGAAAATATTAGTAGTTTTTTTTTTATAGCATTTTCAAAAAAAAAAGTTATTTGGCGGACCCTATATATTAGAGCCAATTTAGACGGCGACTTTGTTGCATATAATTATTGCCTTTAATTTTTGATTGTTATCGAACGGGATATATAAATCAGTGCTGTTCAAAAATAAATATGTCGTTGTGTTAGTGAGAAAATGAGAATTGCACTGCAAGAAATGTTCAATGGGTAAATAGCAGTGTTAGTATCTGTATGAATTTATTTTTTATTGAAAATATGAAACTGTTATGTTTTGTGTAAAACAGTTTTAAAGAAATATGAATTAAACAAAAAGTAAATTTTTGAAAGGAAAATAATAAATACATTGGCGTGCCTTTTTTTTCATTTTATAAAAAACAAAAAGTTGTAAATTTTTTCCATTAATATTAATGATTTCATTATATTTACATATTAATAAAATATCTGTAATATGTATGGATTAGAGTATTCAAAAACCGAAACCGAAAACCGGTTTCTTTTATTTTTTAAAACCGATCGGTTTCGAATATTTTGTAAATTCGAAGAAAACCGAAAACCGGTCTTTTTTGTTTGGATAACCGGTTTTTTTTCATCATCAACTGAGCTACTTGGTCCCTTTTATTATTTCCGAACACTTTTATAATCGTTTGTTTGGTTATGAAGATTTAGATGTAAGTCTGATAGATTCCGATAGACTTAACTTTGGATATTCCAAATTCAAATAGTTTAATTTCTGATCTAAATAACACAATAAACAGTATTCAAAATCCTAAAAAAGAGACTGTACAAAATCATTCATCATTATATGTGACCTTCTCCGAGAAAAGGGACCTAGTGTGTGAAAATGAAGTTTTGAGAAAAACGCATTTAAAGTTTCATAACGCATTATCACTTTGAACACACCTTTAGTTGGAAGATGCGATTTGGTATGGTTAGTTATGATTGGGTGCCGACTTTGGTGACGTTATGCCTATGTGGTGAAGTATTTCTTTTCGCTTTAAGAGTGACAATTTAAAAACAATTTAAAACCAAAAAATCAAAAGAAGTAAAATTTTAATGTTTTTCTCATTTTTATCGATTTTCCCAAGTTAGTTTTGTACGTTTTATGGGGTAAATAAAATTTTATCAGAAATCTAACTCATTTCATCTTATTCTACACCCTTTTAGGTACCAGAATCCACTCTTAAGTCCAAACCCGTTATTTGACACACTAGGTCCCTTTTCTCGGAGAAGGTCACATTTCATATATCTTAATAAATACGACTGAAATGTTGGACAATTTATATACAGTGGCACGCAATATTAAGGACACAGTAACAAAAGTTTTTGATTTTCTTAAAAAATTTGTTTATTTCATATAAAAAAAGTAAAAAAACTTGTTTGTATTATAAACTTAGATATAATAATTCAATTTAAACATAAAATAAGGAACTTCAATGCTTAAAACTAATATCATTAAGGAAAGTTTGTAATATCACCATAAATAGCTTCCGCAAAATTAAGGGCACACCTGAAATAAAAAATAAAAATAAATAAACAAAATTAAAAAAATTAAATTAATTTTACCTTTTTAATATTTGGTTGGATATCCTTTCATTTCTAACACAGCCTTTAGTCTTTTTTTCATAGAATTTACCAAGTTTTTTGTTATTTCAGAGCCAATTTTGTTCCATTCTTCCAAAAAGAAGCTCCTTAAGTTGGGTTTTGCTTCGAATTTCGTGTTCCCGAACTTTTTTTTCTAAAACTTCCCACAGGTGCTCAATGGGGTTGAGATCTGGACTTTGTGGAGGTGTTACAAGCATATGTGGGGTGTGAAAAAGAAGCCACATTTTCACATTGTGGGCTGTATGTTTCGGGTCGTTGTCCTGCTGAAAGTAGTATTTTCCAGCTAAACCCATTTTTAAAGCACTTTCTTGTAAATTATTTTTCAAAATATCTAAATATACATATTGGTTCATTGTATTCTCAATAAAAACCAAGTTTCCAACTCCCGATGATGACATACAGCCCCATACCATAACACCTCCACCCCCGTGCTTTACAGTTTTTACTGTATATTTTGGATTTAAGGCTTCTCCTTGTCTACGCCATACTTTTAAGCGCCCATCTGACCCGAAAATATTATATTTAGATTCATCAGTAAAAATAACGTTGTCCCAAAACTCTTGGGGCTTATCCAAATACCGTTTTGCAAAATCAATGCGTTTGTTTCTGTTTACTAAGTTTATTAGGGGTTTTTTTCTTGGTGTGCACGATTTTAGACCCTGACTAACTAAACATCTTCGTACCGTATCGGGGGAAACTTTAGTATTTTGATATTTTTCGAGATCATCCCTTATTTTTCTGGCACTTGTAAACGGATTTTTTATCAATAGTACGCTTTATATACCGTTTATCTTTATTAGTCAGTTTGGCCAGTCTGCCAGCTCCAGGCTTGTTTTCAATACGATTTTCTTTTTTTTTTCGTTGTATCACTTTTCTCACCGTAAAACGACTACGAGAAACTATTTTACCGATTCCTCCATAAGATTTGTTGTCTCTTTCATACAAATCGATTATAAGTTGCCGCTGCTCAAGAGTTAACTGTTTACGGGGCATTATTTCAGTACTTTATATATTTTTATTAATTTTAAATGAAAGAACTTTAACAATTTCACGTGTGATCGATTCAACACGATGATCTCTACTAAATATGACTCACTCTTGATTACATTACATTAAAAATGTAACGGGATTCTAAAACAAAAATAAAGTGTGCTCTTAATTTTGCATCACCAAATCAGGAGGTACTATAAATATTTGCTCAATAAACTTTTCACTATGCTTTTAATGTAAATTTTTTTTGGTGAGAATTAAGTATTACACTTTAATTATTATAATTAAAGAGTTTTATCAACAATTTTTTTATTAAAATAAAAAAAAATATTGAGAACAATGTAAAAAAAGTTACTGTGTCCTTAATATTGCGTGCCACTGTAATTGTCTTTTGACTATTTGTCCAATATCTACTATTAGTGAAAGAGTATTTTCCACTTCTAACTTTATCAAAAGCAAACAAAAAAATCGTCTTAAAACGAAACATTTAAATTGCATATTATTTCTAAAATATTATTTTAGAAGTGAAAATGGATTTTCTTTTTACATATTTAAAATGTAATATTGAAAAAACGTGCCAAACGTTTTAAATGTTCAAATTACTAACGTACCTAAATTTACCCAATTTACAAACTGAATGATCTCTCTCTCTCTATATATATATATATATATGTGCATAGGGCATGTTGCGGGGACGGGTTTTCGTTCCACAAGTTACTATGAAGACATTTTGTTACTTTGGGGACTGTCCACAAACTTATCATTATTCTACTGTTTACACTGAAGACATTTTACTGGATACAGCTCATATTACGGGGTCTTTTTTGGCTGTATATACAGATGTCTTCAAAGTATGTGAATATTTAGGATGGCAGCTATTTTAAAAAATGTTGAATTTGGAGAAGTGCGCCCCCCTATTTTTTTACACTTGACCTAAAAAGTATATGGTGAAAATTTGAGCCAAATTGGACAATTTTAAACCGCGGCACACAGAGGTCAAAGGTCAAAATTTGGGAAATTTATTTTTTTTTTTCAAAAAATTACTTCTAAAAGCCATATTTGCCCGAATAATTTAATGAAAATTTGTAATTAAGTTCTTTTATGTTTTTTTTTCTTGTTATGATAAATTTTGTTCCAAAATAATTAACCCTCTTATAGCCCAGGGGTCAAAAATGACCCAATTTATACAATTTTGATAAATAATCATAAAAACAGGCCCAATTTAATTAAATTTTTTCTCAAAAGTGGAAAATTAGTTTTATTAAATATAAGCAACATATCTACGGTCATAAATTGATACCACATAAGACTGATTTTAAATTTTCAGATAAGTAAATTATGTGTAATTATTTACTTTCTTCGGGTACTTAATACAAACTGAAGGAAATGGCAGTTAAGTCGTGTCCATTTATGATTTTCGACACTTTGCTAAATTTTTTTAAACATTAACCCTTAATGTGACCCTTTTGGGTCTTCACTTTTTAAAGAATTCATGTAAATAATTTCGTTTATATTGAAACCCAAATAATATTTACATTTCTTATAAGAAGGAAAATATGTAAGTCTGGTATACAACCGTTAATAATATACTACTCTGATAGCCTAGACAATAACTATATTAAATTAACTGGAAATTTTCAAAGTACTGAAATCAAAACAAAAAAATCTTCGAGTCCTTTTTTTTTTGAACATTAGATATAAAATCATCGACATTTTCTAAAAATCTAAGTGTACTTGATCTACTGCAATAATTAATAATTTTTCTTTATAATTTCTTTAAGCGATTTCTTTATGTAAAAATGCCGACTTTAAGAGAGGAAATTTATCTAATTGGCTTTCCAAATCTCCAGATCACAGGCTCTAAACTACCATCAAAAGGAGACTGCCTCAAAGTATTATTTTTTAATATAAGATTCACTAAACTTAATGTACAAGAAAGCGCTCGTTTAGTTGTAAAAGAATGCTCAATATTTTGGGAAAAGGCTAACATTCCAGTCAGGCAATTTCATCGAGCTGTCAAGAAACTTTTAGATCTTTATGATGAATGGAAATATTTTGTTAAAACTAAAAATAGGGATAGTGAAACGTATAAAATAAAAAGAGTTGAATGGAAAGATGGCTTGAATGATTTGTTTGATATTGCTCATAACGATGCATTAAGCATTATTAAAATTGAAGAAGATAAACAATTCCTACTAAATCAAAGATTAAAAGGGCGTCCAGGAAGCATGCTTGGAATAGATGTTAAGTTATTGAAAAAGAATGAAAGAATCCAAAAGCGAACTGAGGCTGAGGAAGTCAGGAAAATAAGAAATATGGAAGCTGCATCCACATCAAAAGGTAAAGTATTACATTTTTAATTGTCTTAAACCACGATTGGTTTAAATCTCGTAAGTATAGCAGAACATTTTAAAATTAATCGAATTCCTTATAGGTGTTAAAAGTTTCGATGATATCTTAGATTCCGAATCTGATTTGGAGGATAATGTGGAAATAGAGGATATAGGACCTCCAAAAGAAAAAAGAGCACGTAAAGATATTTTAACACCGAGACTCGCTGCAGTTTTGGACAAGCTTAAATTAAGTTGTAGAGATGTTGTACACATATTGTTTGCAGTTTTGGAAGCACTAGGAATACATCCATCTGAATATGTCATTAATCGCACGTCTGTGCGCCAACAAAGAAAGGTTTTAAGAGAAGAACTCAGCAATAGTGTAGTGCAAAAGTTTAAATCTATAGACCAGCCACTGACAATACATTGGGACACTAAACTGCTAAGCAATCTTACTGGAAAACCCGAAGATCGCTTATCGATTATAGCTACATCCACAAACATTGAGCAAATTCTAAACATGCCTGATATTCCTTCTGGAACAGCCATTGAAATATCTTCTGCTGTTTACGATGCTTTGGAGGAGAATAATATTTTATCAAAAACAGAGGCATTCGTTTTCGACACAACATCTTCAAATACAGGAAGATTTAAAGGAGCATGCACTCTACTAGAGAAAAGAATTGGGCGTGATATTTTATATATGGGTTGTCGTCATCATATATATGAAATAGTGTTGGCAGCTGTGTTTATAGAATCCAACATCGGAGCAAGTACAGGCCCTGATATTGTTTTATTTAAAAAATTTAAGAACCATTGGCTTCAAATACGGCAGGATAAGTATGAACCGGGAATAATTGATCCAAGAGTTAAAGAAATATTAAGTGATGAGTGCGATGAAATAATTATTTTTGCTAAGAAAAAACTAATAGAAGAGTTACCGAGAAACGATTATAAAGAGTTTCTGGAACTCATTATAATTTTTTTAGGTGGAACCCCACCTCGAGGAATATCATTTTACAAGCCTGGAGCATATCATTTAGCTAGATGGATGTCCAAAGGTATATATTGCCTCAAAATTTTATTATTTCGGAACCAGTTTCCTGAACTCGGCCAATGTGAAACCAAAGGTTTAATTGAACTAGCAGGTTTCATAATAAAATGCTATGCAATTTTTTGGTTCGACGCAACAAAAGCTCATTTAGCTCCTCTAAACGATTTGAAATTTTTACGCAAGTTGGAAGCTTATAAGAGTTTAAACAAAAATATGGCAGATAAGGCAATTTCAAAAATTATAAATCATTTGTACTACTTAAGCGAAGAGTGTGTTGGATTTGCTTTATTTGATTCTAGAATCTCTGCAGAAACTAAGGTCAAACTAGTGGAAAAAATGGGCATTAGTATTCCCGAACAATCACAAGAAGATGAAAATGATGACATTTTGAAAAAACTTCCATTGAAACAAGTTAATGTTAAGGATTTCATTGACAGAGATGTTAATACGATTTTAGAAGAATTATTTTCTACAAATACAAAGAAACTGTTTAAACGTTTTAATATATCTACGCAATTTTTAAAAGAGGACCCAAGAACATGGGAGGACTTAAAGGATTACAGGGACGGAAAACACATTGTTGAAAACTTAAAGATTGTTAACGACTGTGCGGAAAGAGGTATAAAACTTATTCAAGAATACCATCAAAAAAAAAACAAAAGACGAGGAGCAACGACAACATTTATTTAAAGTAATATTTATATTAGTTAAGTGCTTAAACCAAAATGGTAAAATTTCTTTTGTTTTTTTTAGGTTGTTCAGCAATATAGGCAGAAATACGGCACAAATGCAACTTTGAAAGATTTATGTACCGAATTTAATTCATAAGTTATATTATCACGTATCTTATATTATATTTTTTATGTACTTATTGCTAGAAACCAAATTTACGTTTTTAAAACAAAACTTGTATGCAATTAAACAGAAATGACCCAGATGGATAGATTAAGGGTTAATGTTTTTTTTTTAAATTAGCAAGGTCTCGAAAATCATAAATGGACACCACTTAACTGCCATTTCCTTCAGTTTGTATTAAGTACCCGAAGAAAGTAATTAATTACACATAAATTACTTATCTGAAAATTTAAAATCAGTCTTATGTAGTATCAATTTATGACCGTAGATATGTTGCTTATATTTAATAAAACTTATTTTCCACTTTTGAGAAAAAGATTTAATTAAATTGGGCCTGTTTTTATGATTATTTATCAAAATTGTATAAATTGGGTCATTTTTGACCCCTGGGCTATAAGAGGGTTAATTATTTTGGAACAAAATTTATCATAACAAGAAAAAAAAACATAAAACAACTTAATTACAAATTTTCATTAAATTATTCGGGCAAATATGGCTTTTAGAAGTAATTTTTTGAAAAAAAAAAATAAATTTCCCAAATTTTGACCTTTGACCTCTGTGTGCCGCGGTTTAAACTTGTCCAATTTGGCTCAAATTTTCACCATATACTTTTTAGGTCAAGTGTAAAAAAATAGGGGGGCGCACTTCTCCAAATTCAACATTTTTTAAAATAGCTGCCATCCTAATATATATATATATATATATATATATATATATATATATATATATATATATATATATGTGCACGGCGCATGTTGCGGGGACGGTTTTTCGTTCCACAAGTTACTATGAAGACATTTTGTTACTTTGAAGACTGTCCTTAAACTTTTCGTTATTCTAGTGTTTACACTGAAGACATTTTACTGGATACAGCGCATATTATAGGGACTTTTTTGGCTGTATATACAGATGTCTTCAAAGTATGGGCAATGAATATATATATGGATACAGCGCATATTATAGGGACTTTTTTGGCTGTATATACAGATGTCTTCAAAGTATGGGCAATGAATATATATATATATTCATTAATTAAACTTTCTGTAGTTTATTTTGAACTACAATTTAATTTATTTTGTTTTTTAGTAAAGGAATCTACATTTAACAGTTTGTAAACTACATTTATTCGCAATAATAACGGTTAAAAATATATCGTTTATACAAGAGAATATGGATATGTAAAAGAGTTTTTGAAATACATAATACTCTCACATTCTCAATAATAACGGTAAAAAAATATGTCATTTATACAAGAGACCCGGTTAAAAAATATGATTCTTTATATTAATATACATATGTATAACTAATTTAATGTAATTCAGTGTTCCACAAAGCTTTAATCTCAAACAATTATTTCAGTCCGAAATTTGCAATTATATACATGTAATTTGTGCAGTATTATATCAGTTCAAAGCTGAAACATCAATGCAATTACGCACAGTCAGACCAAATGTACCGTGACAAATCTCGGATACAAATTATATCTGGCTTAAATATTACATTTAAACACTATCACATACTAAACCATATTTAATTCATTTGGAATTATATGGCTTCAGTTTCCCGATTAAAATGTATATGAAAAAATATGATTATATATAAAACCCGTTTTAGTTGGGGATTTTTCATAATTACACCAATGATGATAAATAGGGTTTTCAACAGTACTTTCATAGTACCAAATTTAGTTTAATATAAATCGAAAAAAAACAAAAAATCATTTGTACATAAAAAGCAAGAAAAATTATACAACACATATGCAATAAATATTGAAAAATTAAAGTATAATGTATTTTTACAGGAATTTTCCCAAATAACGGTTTCAAGTCATATATTTGTAAACCAGTCCACAATAGCAAATAGCAAACGTACTAAAAATTTTACTTGACACTGTTTTTGTCCTTGTTTTTATACCTATCAAAAAACATTTGCAAAGAAGTTGCTATTAATAAACAAAATGGAAAATTTGTTATTAGAACTATATAAATTAAAGAAGTACAATTGTACTAATGAGGTTCTTATAGTACCATAAAATGTACTACAGTGCCAGCTATATAATTCCTGAATATATCTCTCTGTTGCTGAATAATAGCGGCTAAAAATTTATATATCGTCACTTGAAATGCAAAAATGTTTAACAACACATTTTTCTAAAATAGTTTTTCATTGATTGTAGGGATTGAAACGGGATTTGCATTATCTCAATAACAGCTGATTGTCAAGTTGGGAAAACAAAAATTTCAACAAAATATTTCTAAATCCATATGCTCTGACTAGTTTAAAGATAATATTTTTATTTGAGAATTTTATCGCCGGAAGCGATAATGATTTAACTTTATTTTAAATAAATACACTCCTTAAATGACCTATATTTAACTATTTACTGTTTTTATAAGAAATTTAAATAAAGTATTGTTTACATTTATTTTGTTCACATTTCCGACATCACACGGAGTATGTTCAGTGTGAAAAAATGTCAGGGTATACAAAAAATAGTTAAACCGAAATTGAAGAGATTATTGAAGAGGTGCAAATTATCTTGTCAAATTATAAGGCAAAAAAAGCCATAAATTATAATCAGGAGATAGACTAACAATAAGTCTATTTTGTATTCTGAATCAAGGAATTTTTTGCAAAAATTATATGAAAACATTCCTTACATATGGAAAAACTTGCATAAATTTTAAATAGCGTATTTTATATAAATAACGAAACATTCATTAATATTAAGAATTTTTCATTAATATATAAATTATTTCAATAATTTTATTAATTTTTATGGACTTTGTAGTTTGACTAAAATATTTTTATTTATATATGAACAAAAATCAAAATTGTTTCAATATTGTAATTTTTCGATTTTGGTCACACGTGTAACACTTAAGTGCTAAATGTTCAAAATCTTAGTTTCCTATGTCCTTTCCTCTCATTTTTATGATTACTTAAATTTTAAAAATATTGATTAAAATTATTTAATTTCTTTCCGTTCTTTATTAAAATGTTAAATGCTTTAGTATCACCAGAAAATATAAAAAATTCTGTTGTTATCCCTTTTTTAATTTTTGGTGGCGATATGAATGTGTTAAAAATACTCCGATCTGCAGAGTTACCTCCGTCGTGCTTTTTTTGTTATCCACAAACAAAGTAAAAAAATCCCCAAAAATTCACCAAATTAGATAACAATAAAATTTTTAGTTAAAAGAGCTTCAATTCTTAGTAAAATTTAAGAGACTTAAAACATTTATAACAAAAATTGTTTTAATCTGTGTTATTTGTATCAAAAATTCTATTGAGATGAAAGACCTTGGTTAATACTGTAACAATTCGTTAATACTATAGAAATATTTTCGATTAAAAAAGAAAATGTTTCGCAAACATATTTTTAGAGAATTTTTGAAAAATGCTTAAAAAATTTGATTTGTCAAAAATATTTGTTAAAAAAATATATAAAGTTGCACATATCATGAATAAATAAGATAAATTTGCTTTATCTTCCACTAAATTGATTTTGTTTTTTTTTTTAACTACGTAGTTTTTTCCTTATCATAAAAAAGTATCAAAATTTTCAAATATTCGCAAAAAATCCGCAACATATTTTTGAAATTGCCTTAAAAATATCCCAAATTGGAAATTTTCGTACCTAAGCCCAACAAAAATCTGGAACCGTAGCAACCTTGTCGTATACATTGGAGAGAAAAGAACAATGCAGGAATGGAAAGTTCAAAGTTATAAGAACAAAAAAACGAAGCCAAAGTAGGTACTCTTCACCAAAATAAAATTATTATTGAACTCTGCTTTTTTAACCTTTAAAATCTAAATTAGTTTTCCTTAGGAAATGCAGCAAACAATCCTCAGAATATGTATTTGTTTTACTATTAAAAACATACTAGTGAAAAGAAAAGTGTAGCCAAATTTTCCATCTCTGAAGTAAAACTTGCATTTGTGATACTTCTCTACTACGCACTTTGTTTATTCAAATTAAATGTCGGATATGGGTTTTTGTTTGTAGATATGAGAAAAACTAAAATTAAAAACAATGTGGGGTAGAAATGATATTTTACTCTCATATTGATATCATAGATGGCAAATACATAAACGATGACTTCCCCATCAAAAACCCGTTTTGGAAACAATTTTGGATACGGGTTCTTGCATCTAGGTCATTTTTAAAAACCTATAGCTGTTTTAAACAAATCTGACAGATCGGTTGATGATATAGGTGCCTGTATAAAATCAATAAAAGGACAAAAATGTATATATAATGTTTTTTAATCACCATAGCGGATTGTATTAGTTCTAAAAATTTGGAAATGATTGGTTAGGCGCAGGAATAAAAAACGGAATAATTTGTTTACGAGACGAAATAGGTTAACAAAACCAAAAGGTCATAATGAAGATTCAAAAATAACTAATGAAATAAGACTCCAAAAACTTTACATAATATATTTTATTATAGAGCAATTCCATATGAAAACGATCAAAATTGGCAAATTTTTGGACGACCCCTCTCCGATTTTAAAATAAATAGTCTCAATCGATTGCCAAGCAAAAAATAATGTACCTACATATTTTTTTTTTTTTTATAGTGACTGGTTTAGTGGTGGTGTACACCACTGTCATGTGACAAAATTGAAGAATTCTTCATAAGGGACCTCATTGAAAGTTGTTTTACAAAAAAACTACTAAAGCGATCGCAACGAGTGATAGGTCGTTGGAAAGGTATTGAATCAGGCTTTAATTGAAAAATAAAATTTTTTTCAGAAATTTACCTTTTTTCCCATGAAAATTAAATTTTCCGATTTTCCACAGAAGCTCCTAAATTTTCCGGCTAATTTTAGTTTTTTTGGATTCCTCATAATTTTTGCTTTAAGAATCAGCAATAAAAAAATGGGCCCCGACTCCTTGTTTGGACAGGAGAAGAGCATTTAAGAGACCACCTTGTTCTCATTGTTTTTATATTTTTTATAATTGAATTATTTTTAATTATTTAACATTATTTTATTTTATTATTAAAAATATATTTTAAAAATTATTTTACAGTTAAAAATACATTTATGAAAAAAAATCTTTCTTATTTTGCTGCTTATACTTAATTACAATATTTATTAAAAATTTCAATTGTCTTGGCATCATTATAAAATTAAAGTATCTTTAAATTTAGCACGTCGGCAGACGAAGAGTACCGCTTTACATTAATTGACATATCAGAAATATTTGGTATGAAGCAATGAAACTTTTGCGTTCCAGTTATAGTTTTGACATTATTATATCTGTTTTGAAGTCGTCGCTCCATGGCATCGTGTTCTTTTTGAGTGCATAAAACGAAAACAAATGTTGTACATTTAAGATCTGGTCAGTATATGGCCTTTGCAAACTTGCCTTAGTCGCCATGCGTTTTAGGGTTTCCCCTAACGCATCGCATGGGCCCTTACCGTGGGACGTCGCAAAAAAGTGCCACTCGACCTTGCAGTTTTGTTCTTCTTCAATTATGCAAAGATTGTAAAATTTTTTTTTATTCTTGTACTGAGAAGCCGCGCCGTCTGAGAAAAACGTTACTTTGTCGATTGCATCGAATTTTGATCTTAAGAATTCAAACAGTTTCATTTGAAATAAATAAACGGACACATAATTATGAGCTAAACTCTCCGCGACAACAACAAGGCCTACGGTCTGTAGTTCGTTATCTTCGTTTTTTAAATAAATGCAAAAAGGATGCACCGTGCACTGGTCGTTTGCCCAGTGATAAGCCTGAATTTCATCCTGAACGAGAAAAGTGGAATTCTCGGCAAAGTCGCTTATCACAATGAATTCATTTTGGGCTAATTTCTCCTTACTTTCCTTTAGAAATTTCGATTGCATCTGAAATGGTGCGGCTTCAGTTCATTCAACTTGAATCCGAATTCCTCGATGAATTCCGGAATCTGCTTTACCACGGTCTCAAGGGAACATCTGCCGCTGCTAATTATCCACTGTTTGAAATGCACCTCCTGAATTAACAGCTGTTCAAACTTTTCCGCCAAATATTGCTCTAGCTCGTCAATCTTCGGACAATTGTCGCATTTGGACAGATGACAATTTTCCGTGGGGTATGCGCACAACGACTTCGACAGGAGGTCCCTATATGTTTCAATTTCACCGTGAAATACTTTCAATTTCTTGCATGGAAAGAACATTAATTTGATGTTTTGATGAAACATGCAAACGCAGACTGAATGCGTTCCATGCCTGTCTAATGCCAGCACGCATTCTTTTGGTCGTAGGATGGCAAACTTAGAAAATCCCACTTTTTCTGCTGGGTATTTCTCTTTGAACTGATGGTATGCTTCGGATAGATTACATAATAATAATCTGCGCTGCTTGTGTACTTTTTCTCCATCTTCACGTGTGATAACATAGTCACGTGTACCTGGGCAGGCGCGGCTGTTGTCATCATTGCAGTAAAAATCTTGAATCAATTTCACCGTTGCTTCGCTGAGGGTCCTTGAGCCAAATTTCTTGGTGGGAGTCGCCAATATGCCCTTCTGTCGAACTAATTCTTTGCTTCTTCTCGCGATGTAAAAAGATGTTTGAAACTGTTCAGAAATCCTGCGTATAGACCATGATTGAGGCAGCACAGATAAAATGAGATATTTCTCCGGAAAAGTGGTCGCTAAATTGAATTTTCTTTTCAACTGCTCAATCATTTGTTTGCCGTCATCAACGTCATCTGCTTGACTGCATTCGTTATCAGAGCCTTCATCAAATATTGTCGCGATTGCACTCATAACCTTGCCTTTTTATCTTTCCTGTATTTTTCACTTCGCAACTTTCTTTTTCTAATAGGCGTTTCACCTAAAGTGGTAATAGCCTCATTCAAAGGCCTCAAAGACATATTGACCACCGGAATGTCTGCCTCACTATCAGATGAAACATTTTGTTCAATTGTCATTTCACTCTCGGATTGTGGTTGCATTTGTTTCAATGCATTTGCTTGTTGAGACAAATCGATTTTACAATTGGGGCAAATGAATTGTGCTTCTTCACCGTATTGTATATTTAATTCATTCATGTATCGCTTCGAAACACCAGTTAATTTTAATACTTTTATCTTTTTCGAACGATGTCCACTCTTGTTAAACGGATTGCAGCAAAATTTATTAATTTTACTTAAAATTGTCTTTACAGCTTCACTCTTTACTTTAGAAAAAAAAACACTTTAACACTTTCACGTTTAGTATTCAACTGAAATTTGACTCAGAGTGTGTGAAGTATTTATATTTATTTTTTGGTAAAAAATAGGTAAAAAAAAATAAGTGATATTTGCTTTTCTTTAATAGGAAAATTTGCGTGAACTACAGGTCATAAAATGTTTTTTAAAGAGGGACTTAATTGGTTACTGCCAATAAGCCGACCACAGGTCATAAAATGTTTTGTAAATTTTTTAAATTACCAGGTAATAAATATTTCGCCATATTTATGGAAAATCCGTGTTTTATGACTTGTTTCTGCACGTGTCATTTTAGGCGAATTATTTATTACCTGGTAATTTAAAAAATTTACAAAACATTTTATGACCTGTAGCCTCAGTCGGGTTTGGTGTGCCATTACATGCCACTGCTGCTATTATCCATGGATTTATGGCCGATCTTGTGAAGGCAGGCAGACCATATTCACTACACACTCAACTTGGGGCTCTTAAAAAAAAATTGATTTTTTCTTCATAAATGTATTTTTAACTGTAAAATAATTTTTAAAATGTATTTTTAATAATAAAATAAAATAATGTTAAATAATTAAAAATAATTCAATTATAAAAACAATGAGAACAAGGTGGTCTCTTAAATGCTCTTCTCCTGTCCAAACAAGGAGTCGGGGCCCATTTTTTTTATTGGTGATTCTTAAAGCAAAAATTATGAGGAATCCAAAAAAAAATAAAATTAGCCGGAAAATTTAGGAGCTTCTGTGGAAAATCGGAAAATTTAATTTTCATGGGAAAAAAGGTAAATTTCTGAGAAAAATTAGGAAAATTTTATTTTTCAATTAAAGCCTGATTCAATACCTTTCCAACGAGCTATCACTCGTTGCGATCGCTTTAGTAGTTTTTTTTTAAAACAACTTTCAATGAGGTCCCTTATGAAGAATTCTTCAATTTTGTCACATGATAGTGGTGTACACCACCACTAAACCAGTCACTATAAAAAAAAAAATATGTAGGAACATTATTTTTTGCTGGGCAATCGATTGAGACTATTTATTTTAAAATCGGAGAGGGGTCGTCCAAAAGGTGATCGCTTTCATATGGAATTGCTCTATAACGAGTACTTTTAGTTATGAAAATTTGGAAACGTTCGGTAAGACGCCTATATAGTAAACTACAGCTCATTTTAAATATCTTTAACGCTTTTATGCAACAAATTGGCATTACTGATATGCCACAAAAAATAAAAAACCTTAGTAACTGAAGTTCGGTAACTTCAAAGAGAGTAGAAAAGCATCATTCCAAATGTGTTTTTTGAAAAGTGCGGAAGTGTTTATCGGAAGTTTTTATAAAATAATTAATTATTCAACTAAATTCATAAAGGTAAGTAAAAAAGTTTAAAATTCATTTTATTTAATGTGGAGCAGAATTACGACATTCATGATCGAAGTTGTTCGAACTTTTCATTTTAATACGTAAATAGAAGAATTACTTAAACAGTTTACTTTTATTTTTTAAAATTTAATTTCGAAGAAAAAATACGATCACGAAATACCGTAATTCCACTCCAGTTTCAATCGAAGAACCAAACCGACCAACTCAAAATCGACTGCGCTTCGCCGCCGAAATTTTTTTAAGTTTACGCCGCCGGTCACGCAAATTTTCTTTATTGTTTTTCAAGCCGGCAATTTAGTCGCCGACGATTCTAATTTATTAAAGCCGCCGCCGCAAATCTAAATTAGTCGAGCCAGGCGGTAGATAATTTTAGGTCAGCTTGGTTCTTTAATTTCAGTGTCATAAATTCCAAAAGTTTTCATTAAAAAAAAGTGATATGCAAAACTAAATTTGTTTTTGTTTTGCATTTATACTGTGTTTCCATTATACATGTTGTGAAGGTGTTTTCCCAAGAAGAACGCAATTTTTAAATTTTAAATAAAACACAGATATTTAAAAAAAATCGTGAAACTTTATTATATCGTAAAGTAGACAGAATGAGGTTATGTATGGAACAATATATCGTGCAGATGGCCGCCGCGGCTTTGCTGGCATGCACGCGATCTTTTAATGAAATTTTCAATGACCGTTTTGCATGAATGCTGCGGTATTTCATTAATGCAGCGTCCAATTTCCTCTTTTAAGGCTTGAGTCGTCGTCGGATTATTCGCGTAAACCATCGACTTCAAAAAACCCCAAAGAAAAAAATCTAATGGTGTTAAATCGCACGATCTAGGCGGCTAATTCTGATCTCCAAAACGCGAAATAACACGACCGGGAAATGACTGATGCAGCAATTGAATTGTTTCTCTGGCTGTATGACATGTGGCGCCGTCTTGTTGGAATCACATGCCCTCCACATTCATTTCTTCAATTCTAGGCAAGAAAAAACTGGTTATCATTTCACGATACCGAACACCATTGACTGTTTGCGCTTGACCTGCCTCATTTTCATAAAAAAAAGGTCCAATGATTCCTCCAGCCCAAAAACCACACCACGCAGTGACACGTTGAGGATGCATTTGCTTCTCGTGAATCACTCGAGGATTTTCCTCACCCCAAATGCGACAATTCTGCCTATTGACGAAGCCATCAAGATGAAAATGGGCCTCGTCACTGAAGATGATTTTATCGGCAAAATCAGCATTTTCATGTTGTCTCTCCAATACCTAATTAACGAACTCCCTTCGCTGTCCATGGTCAGCTGGCTTCAGTTCCTGAGTCAATTGAACTTTGTATGCATGAAGATGCAAATGTTTCGTCAAAATTCGCTGCAAAGTGGATTTGGAGACACCAATTTGCTGAGCTCGGTGTCGAATTGAGGTGGATGGAGTTTGAGCGACATCATCACGTACAGCTGCGACATTTTCGGTCGATCGACCTGGTCGATGGCGCGTTGTTGTCTTTACATCACTAACAGACCCAGTTTCGGCAAATTTATCCATTAATCTCTTTACAGTTGACTCTTTTGGAGCATTATTGTGACCCCAAATTGATCGCAATTTGCGAACTGTAGCCGCAAAACTTTCACCATTTTGGTAAAACAATTTCACAATGAGAATGCGTTGTTCATTCGTGTAGCGCTCCATTTTTACTAACCTCGTACCTTCTACTAGCAAACAATAACAATTGTTCAAATGTCAAACAATGACACTTCGAATGTTGCCAGATTTAAAAATTGCGTTCTTCTTGGGACACCCTTTATATATATATATATTTATTACTTTATATATATTAAATTTATTTTTTTTTTGTTTGTAATAAAAACAATTAACAAATTATATAAGCTTTTTATTTAAATTAAAAAAGACCGAAAAACCCGGTTGACCGGTTTTTCCTGCAAAAACCGAAACAGGTTTTTTTTAAATTGGATTTTTCGAAGAAAACCGAAACCGGTTTTTTGAAAAGGCCGGTTTTTTAATACTCTAGTATGGATTTATTATGATATTCTATTAAAAAATGCTATTTTTGGAAGGAAAAAAAAATACAATACATTCGATCGGAATAAATGATCGATCGGACTCCAATTTTTAAAAACATTTCAACTTTTATATTAAAAAAATGCGTTTATTAAAGATTTTTTATAGATATTGCGGTTTATTAAAGATTTTTATAGATATTGTATTATCATAAAATATTTTTCTTACATTGCTATTAATTTTTCTCAGTGCATTAAAGAAAAATCAGCATACATCCGTCACGCGTGTTCATTCGTCGCTGTTTCAGTGAGGACTAAACGCAAGAGCGTAAGAATACATGTGAGTTGAGCAGGGGACAATTGTCCCATGCAATGAACATCACTGATATAAATAGACATAACTTTGGGAGCATCTTTGAAAAGAGAATTAAGAAAACTGCACGCAATCAATTGAATTGTATAAATTGTCAACAGTTTCCAGTCTAGTCCAAACGAAAGATTTGTTACATTCATCAAATTCTTGTTGCTATAATTTTAAAATAAAAAATAGTTTGTTACCTACCTAAATACGATATTGATCTCATGGATTTTTGTACCTTATTTTACATATTTTATTATATACTTTTAATGTACAACTGAATAATCTGTACAGTTTTTTTGTTATGTTTATTACAAATAAAAATAGTAAAAAAAAAATCTATAGTTGGTGTTTTTTATACTATAAAAATGGTACAATTGAGTTCAAAAATTTGGTAATGACTTTTGTACGAAATTGAAATTCTCATTTCTCATCCCTGATCTCTATAAAGTTTTTTTCTTCCTAATTATTATCTACTTATAAACACCCATACTCTTATTTTCTCTTCTAAAGTCGAAAGCTCTTAAAAGTAAATCCAATTAATTTGGTTTCAAATCAAAACAAATTGTCTTTCTTCTATTTTGGAAAAAATGTTTTCTCTTTATATTTCATAAGTGATAAAGTGATTAAAAAGTGTAATAACTAGTGATTATAAAGTGTAATAACTAGCTGCCTCTACCCAGCGTTGCATGAGCTGCCAGACCTTATGCAATATTTATTATTCATACAAAGATCCATAGGAAAAAAAAAACACTTCCAGTTTTTCCCAAATTCTTTTAAATATCCACAGTGAGAGCTAAGCGAGAAATTAAAGAATATTTTTTAAATGTTTAATTGTTATTGGTTTGTTTTTTTTCACATTTATACTTACTTTTTTGTATACTTTATAATAAATCTCCGGCGAAACCAGCTCATTTCGTTAAGATAGTGTCGTTAATATTTAACTTTTATTCAACCAAATTGTTTTCTTTTCCTTGTGCTGGTGAAGTTTTTTTTCCAGAGAGGAGTTAATTTGTTTTATTTTTTTTGGTTTGTTGTAGTTCTCAAACATCCAGAAGTAGCTAATAAATATTGTATCTCAAGCTAATTCAAAACTATCTTTTGAGATACTATTCACTTCGGTAGTGGCTTATTAAACTATAAAACACTGCTTTGGCTTTTTAATTAAGCAACTAGAGGATTTCAAAATAAACTATTTTTGAAAGGTCTGATAAAAGGAAAACAAATTTGGGAATCTTTTTCAATCATACTTTGAAAGTTCTTTTTTTCTTTTTTTATAATTATTTAATTGCAATATTGTCCTCCATTTAATTAATTGTGACAAGTTTCCATAAATTTGTATTTTCTGTTCCGTTAAAAATGTCCCTCGATAGATTTATTCGCTTAACTGATAGCTTGGTTGAGTTCAAAGCTGATATTAACCAAGGAGACATTCCTCTCACGTTTCGTCTTTCTATTACTATACACAGAGACGAGTTAAAAAATGCTTGGAGCACCATTAAGACTGCTTATGATTCATATCTCTTTGAAAATGACAATGGTGGGACGACATTGAAGTACAAGTACCTCACGATTTAGAAACCGTTAAATCCAAATACAAGACCACTTATCTTACTTATTGTCGTTATCAAACGAAATTATCAGAAGCTTACGAAGAGCTTGAAGATACAACAATAATCCGAAAAACTTACAAAATCCCAAATCCAATGATTCCGATACAAATGCAAATAAATTTGGTTCCAACTTCCACCTCTTAGAATTGATAACTTCGATGGTGATTATGATTCCTGGCCTATATTTTAAGAACTTTTTACTTCATATTGTATAGAGAATACAAAAGTTAAGGGAAAAAGTTGTTCTATGCAACAATCAATCTATGCAATCAATGCTAGTGCCAAATAAGAGGCTAACGAAATAGTTCAAAGAACACCAATCTCTAATACGGGATATAGGACTGCATGGAAAAATCTGTGTGCTCGTTACAAGAACAAGCGAATCTTGATTAATGGGCAGCTTCGATCTCTCTTCAATCTTAAATCCATTCATTCTAAGACAGGTTCCGCAATAAAGAACCTACAAAACGATATTAATTCATGCATTTCAACTCTTAAGCTTTACGTTATTGACGTTGCTAGCTGGGGCCCCATATTTTTATTTTTTTGTTCCAATCGCCTTCCAGAACCCGCTTTGATTTTTTGGGAACAAGAACTCCCTGAAAAGTTTGCTATACCTAAAGGGACGCTACAAAAGTAGAGCGACAGGGACAGCAAGCGACGCCATATATCTTGCCGCTCTTTTGACATTTCTCTTCAGTAAGGTTTGCCATTTCATGATGAAAAGATATACGAGCCAACAACGAGTCGAAATTATTAAAATTTACTACGTCCAATTTATGGTCGTCATAATTGTCCTAGCAGATCAACAATTGAGCGTCTAGTGGAAAAATTTGAATCCACAGGCACAGTACAAAATGTTCCCGTGCCAGTGAGACAAAGAAGTGCCCGTAGTGTCGAGAATATTGCTGCCGCTGAGGCTTCAGTTGAAGAAAGCCCAAATGTGTCTCTCACACGTCGTTCTCAAGCGTTGGGCATCTCTGTGACGTCGTTGTGGCAAATTTTGCGAAAAGATCTTGGCCTACATCCTAACAAAATCAAATTGACGCAAGATCTGAAGCCGCTTGACCACCAGAAGCGTCGTATGTTCGTGAATTGGGCTGAGCAACAACTTGAAAATGATTCGGATTTTCATCGAAAAATCATCTTCAGCGATGAGGCTCATTTCTGGCTGAATAGCTTCGTCAATAAACAAAATATGCGTTATTGGTCAGACAGAAATCCACACGTACTCCATGAGTTATCATTGCATCCCGAAAAAATTACGGGTTGGTGCGGTTTATAGGCCGGCGGCGTCATTGCGCCGTACTTCTTCCGTGATGATTAAGATCTGCACGTTACTGTGAATGGAAACCGTTCAATGATAACCGAATATTTTTGGCCCTAATTGGATGATATGGACTTGGAGGGCATGTGGTTCCAACAGGACGGCGCCACAAGCCACACAGCGAATGTCACAATCAATTTATTGGAAACCAAGTTTGGAGAACGTGTTATCTCACGAAATGGTCCAGTCGATTGGCCGCCTCGGTCGTGCGATTTGACGCCGTTAGACTATCTGCTGTGGAGCTACGTCAAGTCTATGGTCTACGTCAAGACTATTGATGAGCTTCGTACGAATATCGAACGTGAAATTGCAGCAGTATCGGCCGATTTATGCTTGAAAACCGTCGAAATTTGGGTTCAGCGTCTGGACTTCTGCAAGCGTGCCCGTGGTGGCCATGCAAAAGAAATCGAGTTTCATACATAATGGCATCGAACATACTTTTAGAGGAATAAAGAATTTCATTAATATCCAAAACCATTTTTGTTTTATTTAAAAAAACTTTTGTAGCGCTCTTATTGAAAAACCCTTTACATGGACTGAACTAGTCTCTTTTTTAACTAACAGGTGTAGAACCTTATGATCTGTTGCTAATAACCTTGAAGTATCGTCTTCAAAATCTGGTGATAGAAATCCAAAAGGATCCTCTAAGCCAGCAAATGACCCTAATCGCATACATACTTTCCGGAATAAAGTTGGCGAAACAAAATGTATACTCTGTTCTAAAGAGAATCATGTTATTCGAAAATGCCTAAAGTTTTTGAAAACAGATACCACGCAGAAATACAACGAAATAAAAAACCAGCCTCTTTGCTTAAATTGCTTTTCGAAAGTCCATGTCTTAAAAAGTTGCACAAGTAAACATAGTTGTTTTAAATGCCACAAAAGGCATAATACTTTACTCCATAAGGAACAGCTAGTGTAAATAGGGAATGCTCCTTTACATTGAGTTCACCTATTGATCAGAATGTTGGAATTTCAGTTTCGGCTTTAGTTGTGCCCCATTTAGCTGGAAACTCTGCTCCAAAAATGCAATTAGCCGATCCACATTTTTTCAAAAGTTCGAATATAGACATCCTTATAGGTTTTGATATCTTTCCATCAGTTATTCTTTCTGGCGTCTAAAAGGATATTTGTGGATCCCTAATAGCCCAAAATACTATATTTGGGTGGAAATTACAGGTCCAATTTCTGTTTCCGCTTCCTTTTCTACTCCTTCAATGCGAGTCTCTTATTTTTTTGAAATTTCTTTGGCCAAATAAATTTCACGTTTTTGGAGGTGGAGAATCTTCTGATAAAGTATTTTTTGTCGGATTCAGATAGTTTTTGCGAGGCAGGTATATTGTTTCGCTCCCTATTAAGGAAGGATTTCCTGAAAATTTATAAGTAGGTCATTCAAGGTCAAATTCAGTCGCTTAATTTTTCCGAAATAAAAGTTTTCTGATTCGAAATCCTAATTTCAAGGAAGAATATGATACAGTCCTTAGGGAATACATTAATTTGGGCCATATGTCCAAAGTGCCTTCTCCAAATGATTCCCACATTGCACACCTTTACTATCTGCATCATCTTGCGGTGATAAAACCAGAAAGTACAACAACGAAAGTACGTGTAGTACTCAATGCGTCATCTCCTTCATCCAATGGATTTAGTTTAAATGATATTTTATATCCTGGTCCAATTCTTCAAAATGATTTCACACTTTTGCTTCATAGATGGCGTTTTTATAGATATGTCTTTAACGCGGATATCCAGAAGATATACAGGCAGATTCTGGTCAATCCTGACCATACAAACCTCCAACAAATCCTATTCCGAAATAATCCATACAACATTATGAGTTAAAAACTCTGACCTTTTGGGTCAATTGTACGGTGCACAATTGACCCAAAAGGTCAGAGTTAGCTCTCAGAACAATTCAACAATTAGCAGATGATATCCAATCCACACTTCCTCTCGCTAGTGAAATACTCCGGAATTTTATGTATGTAGGTGATTCACTAGTAGGTGCTTATACTATTTCAATGGCTATTCAATCGCAAGACAAGCTGATTGCTGCCTTGCACTCGGCTGGTTTCTCCTTACGAAAATGGACATCGAACTGCAAAGATACTATTTCAAACCTCCCTTCTGAGCATTTGTTAGATAAACATTTCCTTGAGTTCGACGATAGTAGCAAAGCAAAAGTGTTGGGAACTCGCTGGAACGTTCTATCTGACTCATTTTACTTTTTCATCATGTCTTTTCCAGTTTTCTGTAAATTTACAAAGAGAGAAGTACTTTCACAGATTTGATCCTGCTGGTTGGTTGTCTCTATAGATCATTGAAGCCAAAATCCTCATGCAGCAAATTTGGATAGATGGAACCGACTGGGATGAAGCGCTATCTCCTAAAATACTCGCACATTGGAAAAGTTTCCAATAAAATTATTACTTTTTAAACCAAATACAAATTCCAAGATGGCTTCAAAATAATCCTGATTCCAAAGTCCAATTTGATTGGTTTTTCGTCAATTCGCATTGACGATGGTAAATCGATATGCATCCATTTGGTTTCTTCCAAAATTAAAGTAGCCCCAGTAAAAACCTCGTCCGTTCCAGGACTTGAACTTTGTGGTGCGGTCTTACTCGCGGAAATGGTAGACAGCACAATTCCATTATTAAAAGTCTCCAATTATTCAATTTTCTGTTGTACAGATTCAACTATAGTCCCTTCGTGGCTTCAAGTAGTTGATCCTATCCATTGATCTAGCCAGTCGACGCATTATTCCACAAGATATCCTGAATAACATTTTATGGTGACAAGGGCCGTCATGGCCCCAAAATCTTGAAGACGATTGGCCCAATTATAAGTCAAAAAATATTCCTGAAATTGCTTTAGAAAGGAAAGCAGTAAAAGTGCACTTTTCCTATTTTCAGAGTTTCGATGATGTTTTAGAAAGATTTTCTTCATATGCAAGAGCACTGCGTGTGATGTCATATGTTTATCGGCTTTTCTACCGTACCCATCCTCGATATTGTTTAAACTTTTGTAAAACCTCCACTCATATTTCAAGCTCTGAAATAAAGGATACTCGAGATAAAATTATTATAATGTATAAAATGGTTTACTTTGCAAACGGCTATCATTCATTAGTGGCAAGAAAACAGATATCCTCTTCCAGCCCACTCTTAAGTCTTAATACATTTCTTGATCCTGAATGTATATTACGCTCTTGTGGTAGATTAGAGAATTCACCAGGGCTGTCGTATGGTAAGAAACATCTTATTATCATTCTACACAACTCTATGTTTTCTTGTCTATTAGTTAGTTTTATCTATGAAATCACTCTCCACAGGGGTAACCAACTGGTTCCTCAAATATTCCGAACCCAGTTTTGGATTCCTAAGTTGAAGAATCTGATCAAAACCACTATAAATAAATGCAAAATCTGTGTTATATATAAACAAAGATGCCAGCAGCAGATTATGGCTGCACTTCTCCCAGAAAGATTTGATATCGAAAGGCCTTTCGCTCATACCGGACTTGATTTCGAAGGTCCATTCGACATCAAAAATTACACGAAAATAAATTATGTTGTCACGAAAGGCTAAGTATGTGTATTTGTTTGCTTCGCGACTAAGGCAATACACCTCGAGGTCCCTTCTCATTTATCCACACCCAATTTCCTTGCCGCATTCAGTATATTCTCTTTAAGACGTGGTTGTCCCCTTCACTTATACTCTGATAATGGTACAACTTTTGTCGAACGTTCAAAGGTTCTTGCACGTTAGTTTATTCAGACATCTCACGAAGCCGTTACTTCCAACTATGCGCACGTGAACATAACATGTCACATGGGTGGTCACTGAGAGGCAGCTGTAAAAAGCTTTAAGACACATTTCTGAAAAATGGCTGGTCCTTTTAAATATACCTTTCAAGAATTGGAAACACTACTGAAGCGAATTGAAGCGTGTCTTAATTCAAGACCTTTGTAGCCCATATCCCAAAATCCTTCCGATCTGTCGGCCTTTTAACAGGTAGTCACTTTGTCACTTTTTAACAGGTAGTGCAATCCTTTCTCCATTAGATTCTTGTATTAAGGAGCCTCCTAAGTCCATTATTAATCGTTGGCATTGAATTAAAGTTATGTATGCAGATGGAATAATGAATATTTAAAAGAGTTTCAAAAACGCTATAAATGGCAAATGTTGTGATTAAGGATGACAATCTTCCTCCGTCGTCTAGGTAGAGTTAAAAGGGTTTATTTAGGAAACGATAATAGGGTTCACGTGACTCAGCGGGGTTTAATTAAAAGACCTATAAACAAATAAGTAGTTCTTCCTTCCTTGTTCAATACGTCACTCCTACATTATTCTTATTATTTACATTTCAGTATGCCTTTTAACAAAAATCAACAATGTCGTCGTAGTAGTAACAACTAAAGCGACTCTTTAACGAACAGTTCTTCATATCGCTGCCGTATTTGTTAGGGCGGCCATCCACTCAGAACATGCTGGAAACTTATCGCAGTGGAGGTTAATGACCGTATTCGTATAGTTCAGCGTTTTAATTATTGTAAAAACTGCCTTGCTCACAAGCATTCACAGGGAACCTGTTTTTACCCGCACCGGGTGTAGACATTGTCAAGGCCCTCATCATACGTTGCATTATCAAGTATCTTCTTTTTTTCCTATATAAAGCAAAGTCCAAACCATATTATATGCATTTTAATACATATGTATAATCTCATTAATTAAATTTAAATCTCATAAAATGAACTTTTACAAACTTTGAGATAGATAATGAAAATTACTAAAACTTTTAAATTTTCTTTCTTTCTATAAATAGTATATACAATATGGAATATATATATAACTACTGCCGTCGTACTACAAGATGGGCGGCATGTCTACGCCAAATATCTTTTTAAAATAGTAGATTTGTAGTTGGCAAATTTCTGCATTTTATAAAACCGATATCTAATTATCATATCGTAAAATATGTCAAACGTTTTTCGCCTTAAGCTAACCATTCCGGCTTTTTTATTCTGTCTATTCGATTTATTGGCTTACAGCAAGCCAATTAGTTTATATTTTATCAATTCTAATTCCATTTTTATACCCTTCACTACAGGTGGAAGGGTATATATAAGTTTGTCATTCCGTTTGTCTGTGTGTTGAAATGGGTTTTCCCAAGACTCCAGACATGATAAGGACTTGATTGTTATATATTTCTGTTACATGTGATCCATTTCTCTTTGCTATTGACAATCAGCCAGATCGGTTGATAAATGGCTGAGATATTAGCAAAAAACTACGACTACCTCTAATTTTTCCGTAAATCCCTTTGTTTTTATATGTATGTTGAATATTACGCATAACAAACACATCCATTTGTTGAAATTCTTTTCTTTCACCTCTTCACCTTTTTTACACAAACAACAAACCAATACAAAGGTTTGTCATTTAAATAAAAACCAAACAAATCTCTATTGAACGAAAACTGATTATTTACTTCTATTAACGATAATTTCGCATGAGCTTCAATGGGTCAGTTGTCTAAATGCTATGTCACAAATACTTTTTTTCTCTTAGGCACGGGTTCGATACCACCCCCCGAATATTCAACTTTTTTTGTAAAATTTTTTTATATATTTTCTTAAGACTTTTTTTTGTTTATTTTTTGTTTTTTAAACATTAAATAATTAATTTAAATTAAATTTTAAATTAATAATTAAATAATCCATAAATAGGCTAAAAACATCAAAATTTTTATAAAAACCCTCTGATACAAACAAAATACAAACGGTTTTATTTCTATTTTTGCTCCGATTTAAAAAAAAAAATACAAAAAGATTTTTAAACCATTTTGTTTCTCATATATTAAGAAAATTTTATACATAATTCCCCTCTGAGTCCAACTATTTTAGGTCACAACCTATAATAATTTATAAACAATTTTCCTTCAAATTTTAAAAATTAAGTTAAAGAAATTAAAAATATTTTTTTATAATAAAGCAAAATAAAATCCCAAATTCAAATTTGCCAGCTAAATCAAACGTTTATGTAGAAATAAAACACATGCAGTTCTAGTGATTTCTTTTAACGATTTGTAAAAAAATATTTTTTTGGTAGAAAATATTTTTTTTTTACAACAAAAAAGATTTTTGAAAAAATAATATGACAACACTGATTGTGTATGGTTGTTGTTATTTTTTTATTTTATTTGTTGAACTTCTTTTCTTTCACATCTTCACTTTTTATACACAAACAACAAACACATACAAAGATTTACCTAAAAACCGAACAAATTAGTTTTGATCGAAAACTTTTTATTTACTTCTATTAACGATGATTGCGTATGTCTTTCAATGGCTCAGTGGTCTAAGCGCTTTGTCATAAATACTTTTTTTCTTTTAGTCGCGTGGTCGATCCCCGTCTATTCAACTTTTTTTGTACAATTTTTTTTTTTACATTTTATTAAGACTTTTTTTATTTTTTTCTTTTTTTTTTAACATAACAAATACGTACAGCACAGTTGACTTAACGATTTCGGTCAGTTTTTCTGTATATTAGGAGAACGGAAAGAGGAAAAGTTCCAAAATAAGGTACGAGCACCTTGGTTATCAATACATAACATCTGACCAAATGTGGGCGTGGCACAAAGTAGATTACTTTATATCTTAAGAAGCGTAAGACCGAAATAAAATAATCCATAAATGGGCTAAAAACATCAAAATTTTTATAAAAACTAAAGTTTTAGAGCTGTAATATGACCTATGGATACGTCGTATATAGCAAAAGATCGAAAATCTTTGGTATAACATATTTGCTAAAAAACTCGGAAATATCGGTTTAGATACAAAAAAGTTATGCCCAAAACATAAATTTTTTTTAAATACCTAATTTCTGGAACGATAAATCTTCCCGAGTCCAAGTTTTATCACCAAACCAAATGGTTAATTTCCTCTTAAAAGCGTCCGTATATAAATCAGTCCATTCCATATATGTCCATATATAAACTTTAGTTTTTTCCCAACCATGGTGAAGGGTATATAAGAAAGAGGAAAAGTTCCAAAATAAGGTACGAGCACCTTGGTTATCAATACACAATATCTGACCAAATGTGGGTGGGATCTGTGAATTGGGCGTGGCAGAAAGTAGATTACTTTATATCTTAAGAAGCGTAAGACCGAAATAAAATAATTCATAAATGGGCTAAAAACATCAAAATTTTTATAAAAACTAAAATTTTAGAGCTGTAATATGACCTATGGATACGTCGTATATAGCAAAAGATCGAAAATCTTTAGTATAACATATTTGCTAAAAAACTCGGAAATATCGGTTTAGATACAAAAAAGGTATGCCCAAAACATAATTTTTTTTTAAATACCTATTTTCTGGAACCATAAATCTTCCCGAGTCCAAGTTTTATCACCAAACCAAATGGTTAATTTCCTCTTAAAAGCGTCCGTATATAAATCAGTCCATTCCATATATGTCCATATATAAACTTTAGTTTTTTCCATGGTGAAGGGTATATAAGATTCGGCATGGCCGAATTTAGCCGCTCTTACTTGTTTTTTTCTTTCTTCATTTCATGACCTTTCTTACTGAGTAATCCAATACTTAGTGAGAATATTAATATTTCTATTTTTTCTAGTAGAGTATATCACGTTAACAATATTTGCTATTGTTATTTTCCGTTTTATGTAATTTAATAAAAATATGGGGGCTAAACATGCTTGGAATTTGCTTAATTAAAAACGTTTTTATACCATTAATAGACATTTAAAAATAAAGCTTTACATGATTAGATATTTATCTTCAGAAACAATAAAATTACACATTTTGTGTCTAAGGGGTATGTTGCGATACATATTTTAGACACATTTAATGTATGTTTCAAAACTTTTGTGCTTATAACTATTTAGACACAATGTGCTTATATTTTTTAATTTTACAAACTTTTAGTATTTCTAAGGTTTAATAGATAGGAAATAAGTTATCTACCATTATGGTAGTAATTTTCTATAAAAATTTATTAGAGTGTACACCAATATTGGAAATATCAACATTTAGAATATTATAGCATCAAAATCTATTGGTAACATTATTGTGCAACATTCACTACAAAAGTTTTGTGATTAAAACCAAGAAATTGGTAAATTTCATTCGCAAAAGAAATTCGAAATTGTTTCCAACAGCAATTTTATTTATTTTCAAGAACCAAATCCACCAAGATTTCTTTAAAAACTTACATCTTCAAGATCCAAAAGTGATTTTTGTACAACAGATAAGATTTGTTTAATATATTTTATATAGATTTAATTAACACTTCATTAAAAATCTTTGTATTAAAATTACCTCGTGAATATCCATTTTGTAAACATCTCCCGGTAAAACATTCGGAGAAATTTTCTTCTTTTATTTTCATAATGAAAAGAACACGTTATGGTCCTTTAATTCAAAATCAACCACAGCTAGTTAATAATCCTGCAGTTATAACTCAACCTATAATTCACTACTCCACTATTACGACAAATATACAAACCACGACATATAATCAAATTTCACAAAGTGCGACAATGACTTCAAATAAATCTTTTAAATTACCAATCTTCTGAAGTGATTGCCCAGATGATTTGTTCATTCACACCGAAATACAATTAACATTAAATAATATTATCGATGAGACGCTAAAACTCTTTATATTAAAATTACCTCGTGAATATCCATTTTGTAAACCTCTTCACACAGATTTTAAGTATTTTCCGTCAACAAATCTTCAGAGTCTGAGGAAATTTTTCTTAAGGAAATCTCTCATATTCAGATGACTTTCCTTTAGAAAACTGTTCTGATTCTCAGGACTATTTTCGCAGAAATTCTGCGAACTTTTTGCTTTAGAAAACACATTATATTCTAAAAACTTTTTTTTAGAGATAATCCCCAGAACCTAATAAATTTTCCTTTGCAAGCCACATAAGATTCTAAGAACGTTTTTCTGAAGAAAACCTAAAGATTATGAGCACTATTGCCGATACAAAGCAAATAAGATTCTAACAATTTTTTGCATAAGAAAACCTTTCATTCAGAAAATTTCTTGTACGGAAGAGTTATTCTCTTCGGTTGTGAAGATTTTTGGATGCCATTTCCTAAAAAAACCGTCAGATTCAGAAGCTTTTTTTATAGAAAAGGGATCAAATTCTGGCAACTTTTTTCTATATAAAAGCCCTGCGATTCAAAGGACTGTTTTGTGAAGAAAAACTCTTAGAACTCTTTCATTCAGAAAATTATTTAATCTGCGAAAGAAACACTTTCAGATTCAAGGCGCCTAGGTTCTGGAAACTTTTTTTAATATAAAAATTTTAGATTCTTAACACCTTTTCCAATTAAAAAAAAACTTATAGATTGTGAAGAGTTTTTCTTATTGAAGATCTTTAGAGTTAGAGTAACTTTTTCTATAGAAAAACCTTTAAATTTTTAAAAATTGTTAGCACAAAAATTTTCTTCCTAAGGACTTTAGAAAAATTGTCGGACTCTAAGGGCTTTTCATCGGAAGAACTCTTATATCCACCGTTTTTACTGTAAAAATAGTCTGTGATCTTTTTCCTATAGAAAATCGTCAGAACTTCTAAACTTTTTCATTAAAAAACCCTTAGATTCTTTTAGAAAGAAATTCAGACAATGATAACTTTTTCTTAAGAAAAATCCTTAGATTGAAAAAAAAATCTGAGATTTTGAAGAATTTGAGCCTTATGCAAAAAAATAAATTTCTTTAGCTTTAACTTTCACATTAGTTAACAGACACATTAAGGCTTACAAACGTTTGCTAAAAATTCGTATGTAAAAACCACACTTTAACAAATAAAAGTTTTAATGAATTTTATAGTTTAGTTCTGGCAATGCCATCATATTCACTTGTCACTTTATGGTTAGCGCTGCATTAAAACGAATATTAATTCAGCCGGGTAATCAAATCTATAAAAAGGTTCTTATTATTTTAACATAAAATAATATGTTTTTTACGCAATCTTCTTCGATTTACTTATTCAGTAAAATATAAACACAAAATGAACTAAATTAAGGAAATTGAGAAGAACTAACTAGATTATTTATGTTAGAAATGTTTTAAGTATTCGAATAACGAGTTGTATTGATTTGTTTTTATTGTAAGTACATCACTAAAACATTTTTACATTTACATTTACATTGTTTTGTGATGTGCTTTAATCAGTTATATATTTTTTTTGTTAAAACGATATATTTTTTAAATTGGCCATCAGGAAGAGAGAACCCATCAGTCCTCGGCTTGTAAATTCTTGGGCGATAACAATTTCCGATTTGAATAATAGTATATACTAGTAAAAATAATACACAATTAACACTAATTTTTCAAAAATACGTTTAAAGTACGTTGCTTTCTACTGTAAAATATTTAAAGTTACCAAACGTTTACCAAATGTATGTTAAGCTAATAATCGTTATTGGATACAAGTTTAAGCAATTTTGCTTAACAATGGCTTACCAAACTTTGTTAATTTTTTTTGCATACTGCCCTTTTTCTTTAAGAAACCACTCAGATTCAGAAAACTTTTTAAGAATATGAGGACTATAGGGAAAAGAAAAAATTTATAATTTTAGTTGTACATACATATATTGTATTTGAAAGTATTCCTGTTTATCGTTATAGTTAATTGTAATGGCTTTCTTTTCTCACGAGTAAATTTTTAAAACGCATTTAGTTTTATTTTAAGGGACTATAAAAAATATTTCTATTGAATATATTATAAAATATTTCTATTGAATATAAATACGCATAGTTAAGCGTGTTTCTAGACATCTTAAATGTAGGGTCATGCATAGCATTTTTAGACACATAAAATTACAATTTAAAAAAATTCAAATGTTGCTAAACTCTTCATACAGTTAAAAACATATTTTGAGCCACATTGTGTCCATTATTTTTAAACACAATGTGTCTAGATATTTAATTTTAAGATTGTGTCGATTTTTACCCAACTAATAGTAGGTAACAAGTTACCCCTACGGGAAATAGACGAGTCACAGAGTTGGTCACGTGGCCGGAACTTTGTGGCAGAAACCGGTCCCGGAGTTGGTTCTCTTATATGAAAGTAACCAGTAACTTTAACATTGGCTTGTCATAGGAGGTTGCAATTTCTACTTTTTAAGATACGTGTGACATATAGCTGACCTTGTTTAGGGTGCCATATCACGGCATTGGTGTAAGTAAATGCGCAACAGAACATGTTAGAATTATCTTACACATAACCGCTCTCATGTTAGACACTACGTGATGTGTATCAGAACTAGTGCAAAATAAAGCGTTACGTGACTGGCTCAAATGTGCATACCACAGGACTGAGGACAAGTAATTAACAAAAAATGATTACATATCAATTGCGGTGTTTTATGCCGCAGAACTTGTAGGGAATGAATAGTTTCGAATCATATAACTTGACTGTTGCCAGTGAACATGACACAGAGCAAACGATAAATTATTAGCATGTAAACTGTCAATGTTTCTTCCTCGTGTGTCTGAAAAATTCCAGAAGGTCAAGTAACTGAATTTACCTGCAATGTTTATTACAAAAGTGTTTACAAATTTTTATTTTTTTGGATTTTTGAACTATTTTCACAGAATAGAATACTTGTCAAATTCTAACAAAATTGAAGAACAAAAAATTATTTGCTATTTAATTAAACAAAAAATAAATTAAAAATTTTCAAACTATGGTGGGATTACCAGCAGGTCTGTTTGGATAAGTCTGCCCCAGAAAGTCCTATTCACGCTAATGCTCTAGAACGAATTAAAATAGATTGTTTATGAATTAATGTATTTTATAAGTATGAAATGAACTTACATTTATTGCATTGATTTTATAAAAGTTTCGAATGCAAATTAAATTTACTCCTAATAAATTTATGTTTTAATAAGAATGGAGTACTTTATACAAATTAAAAGTTAACATTTCGCGAAAAAAAGGGAAAAACGTTAGACCTTCTGGAATTAGTGCGAATTCAGAAAGATTTTTTTTTTTCAAATGCACGACGTTATTAAATTCTGTTGTTTTTGTTTTATGTTCAAAAATATTCTATTCTGGATTTTCAACAGATAAATTCAAGAGTTTTCTACAAAATTTTCCAATAGAAGTAATGAAATTTTAGTTGATTTTTCCCGCTGAAAGTATATTTGATTCAGTAAAAGTTTTAGATTTAAAAGATTTTTAAGTCAGTAAAAAGCAGCTTGTTGTGTAAGACATATAAGTGGTTTTCTATTTTTTCATTATGAAAATTGAGGTTATTTCATTTTTTTAAAATGAATTCAATTTGACGAATATCGTTCCTTAAACGCATTAAAGACGTGTTGGGGATTCTCGTCAGAAAATGTTAATTTTACCTTCCGCAAACATATTTTGATGAAATAGAAAAAAATTAGATGTCCATTTAAAAATTGATATTTAAAAAAATTAATATTTAAAAACATAGCTATAATTTTACGGGCCTATATGGATATGTCAATCTCTATAATTACAAACATTAACGTATTGTTTTGAATAGTATCAAAATCGCGCTAACTACACAGTGGGACATATTATTCGGTGGTTCATCGGATTTATATAAAATTTTACACACACTTGCTTATTTTTTAGTACGTACAAAATGTATGGGGCATTTGGTACTTTTGTTGATACCTATTTAAAGCCTGCTTTATTTCAGACTATAATAGCAAAATAGATAATAATAGGTTTTTAATTTAAAGTCGTTTTTAAAAAAAGCCGACTTTTGTGCTGGATTATGATTACATGCCGTTATTTTTAATAAAACTATAATTTTTTTTTAAATTAAATAAAAAAATGTTCTCTTATATGAAGCTGTTAATTTCAAATGTTTGTCCTAATACAACATAAGTTTCGTTCGTTTACCCAATAATTTGTACAAATTTTTACTGGATATCGTTCGTTTACACAAATACTCAGTAAACATAAAGAATAAAGTGACAGTTTGATGTTGAGAGTTCTTCTTCTTTCTGCAAATTTTTCTTGACAAATTATTGCCAGCAAGAATTTACAAGCAGAAAAAACATATGATGGAAAAAAAATGTGTTTAAATTTTTGTAAATACAAAAAAAAATTTTACAACTACGTTGTTTTATGCAAATGCAAAGCAACAAATATTGTTAAATGAATTATAGAAAAGATAAGAAACCCTTCTAAAATGTTTCTGCTTAAGATTTTACAACAACAATCCTTTTTTTTCATATCGACCAGTTGTATTTAATTTTGCATTTGGTTTTACAATCAGCTGTTTAACAAACTTGTAAATTATTTCAAATTTTCCGTTCGCGCACTTTTTTAGAAAATTATCATTTTGAGAGTAAATTGGTCTTACTCTCTGTGAGTTTGTTACTGAGTAAATCTTACTGCACTTGACTGGGAAAAGTAAACGAATAAACCCATAATCTATGTTGATAGTTAATGCTTAGACAATATTATGAATTATTGTATCCTTGTGTTTTAAGGTAATGAAGCTTTTATGCATTGTTGATCTGTTATTTTGTAAATGAATAATAGTATTAGTAGGATTTTAGATCTTACAAAAAGTATATAATTTTCTATAGAGTATGTTTCTCTCTCACGAATTTTTTAGTACTCTCTTAGAACACGAACATAGTTTGTCGGCAACAAAGGTGAGTTTTGGTCGGCAACTTTTAGTAGTGTTTAGCGGTGCTGCCATATAACCAATTTTAACTATGTTTTTGCCGTTTTTTGGGATGCTAGAGATTTTTCAGATTATTTCATAAAAAAAAATGTTTTTTTTTTATTTTATTCATGTATTTTTTCAGATTTTTCATATAAAAATATAATATTTGTTAAATATACTATTTGTTTTTACTAAAATTAGACATGTCTAATAAAGAAAAAAATACAAAAAAAATTGCAATTGTGTTAAAAAATAGTTACGAATTCAAACATAACATTGTGACATGAAAAGTATTAAAGTGTGTACACACACATTGACCAACTATGTCTACTCATATCCATTATTTCCCATTTCTATGGTAAAAATATATAATAAAGAGAATAAATATGCTATTAATTGTTGCAACATATAACTAAAAACCTATAAAAAATGCGATCATTTGAAAAAAAAAATTGTTTTCATGAAAAAACTGGTAAACAGTTAAGAATCCCAAAAACTGGGATAAAAAATTACACTGTTTATGTGGCAGCACTGCATACACCAAATTTAATGTATTTCAACACTTTAGCAACTTTGAAAATGTTGCCCTCTCATATAAAAATGTTGCCGCTGAACTCTGTACCATGTTGAATTTCTGGTAGGGCGGGAAAAATACTCTATAGAAAATTATATACTTTTTGGATCTTATTATCATATGTATGATGTTAGTCTTATTGTGTGTTGTTTTCGAGTTTGAATTTGTTTCCAGACACTCAATATAAAATAGACAATCATCTATAAGAAATAACCAAAGAGGAGAGCGTGGATACTGAGAGTTGTGTAGCCACAACCGAAAATATTAAGATTTCTATCCTGCTGGCTCTGTGGAATTTTTTAATTTTTATTCTTTATAATTAACTAATAAAATTTTCATGTTTCTTTGCAATAAAACAATTTTGAAAAAGAATGTGATTATATGATCTAAAATCCTACTAATACTATTCATTTACAAAATAACAGATCAACAATACATACAAATTTTTTTTGTAATTTTTCAAGAGAAATTAAAATATTTAGAAATTTATTACAAAATTTTTTAATTTTTAAAAATTTAGCTATTTTGTATCAATTTTAGATTTTACCATATTGTGTAGTGGAGCATGTCCAATTAATTTTAAGCAGCCAACAAAAAATTAAATCAAGTCAGTTTACGTCATGAGAAAGTATTTGTCAAATTGTTGATTTACAAAATGATTATCAATGCGAACTTAGTTAGAGATTTTGGAAGGATTTAAGGGCCGTTTGATTAATTAAAACGACTGGAAACCCAGACTACGACGACTTCATTAAGATGGAGACGTTAACCAGCAACTATGAAAAACAACGTCTAATTAACTCAAGGTTCGAAAAACTAACCGATTTACTACAAGGCAACATACCTCATCATCAAACAATTGCATGCTCAACTTCCGCTACTCGTCAGGACAATAAACGCTGCAAAAAATAATGAATATCTGGCCGGAACAGGAGACTTAGTAATAACTATCTATAAATACCCTATACTAATTCATCACTGTAAACTTTTCAAAATCACGCCTATAAGCTTCAAACATGGAAAAATCCAAACGGACGAACAAATTGTCCAAGAATTATGTAAGAGTAAACCATTGCAAAAACGATTTAGTCAGATAAACAACGAGATGGACACATGCATACTCCCACTGATCAAAAATAGCAAGTGCACGGTTATACAGGAATATAACGATGCAATACAGGAAATTGGCGAAGGTTTCATATTATTAGACGAAGATCACAGGGTCAAAAATATCACAACCAGTGGCATAACCTTAGTCACATACACAACCCAAGTAACAATAGAAAACAAAACTTATAGGAATGTTCACGACACATGACGAAGACTTTGAAATAACAAATCTTCTTAGCTTAAATCTCATTAATGCATTTAATAATATAGACTCATTAAAGAAATTGATAATACCGTACGAAGAACACCCAATACGATCATTTTCTTACACAGTACTTTTTGTGGCAGTGATATTTGGCATAGTCATTAAAGGACAGAAAATATACGAGTATATATTACTGTACAGACGCCAACGTTCAGGAAATTTTTTTAGGATTTACTACGAACAACAAATAGAGAAAAATAGTCATATAAAACAAACATGTTTATTCATGAAAGTAGGGATTAAGACATTTATGACAATAAAGGTTAAGCCATAAATCATGTGAGACAAAATACAGATTAAGCATTAAACTAAGAACATCCATAAAAATAATTTCGATTAAAATATTCTAAATAGACCTTTCTAAATATTGTAAACAACCAAATTGTTAATATATATTAAAAAAACGTTAACTAACTAAAGATAAAATAATAATGCTACCAAACATAATACTAGACCCGAACGTTTAGAGTTTATTTGTACTGTTTTAACAAAGAAACACTAAAAATAATTATAGTATTTTAGAAACTAACTTACAACTTCAGAGTTAGTTAAAAATAAGTAATAGAGACGCATATACGTCGCGATATTTTTAATTCAAATATTAAGTTATGAAATAGTGAACTAGAACTAAGAAACAAGTAGAAATAAATAAAAGACTCAAAATAGTGCCCAGAAAATACTTTTTGGTTTCACTTAACTTATGATTCCGCTCAGCTTACTTTGACGGCGAGAGTTTCGAAAATGAAGGGTGTGAACACTCCTGCGGAATCTGTGTTGGATCTTGTAAGGGAAAATTTTGCTGGGCTTCAGCTGGCAGACCCCCGCTTTAATATATCGGCTCCGGTTGCAAAGGTATTGGGACCAGAATTGGTCCCACAAATTTTAAAGGGAAGGATTCATTCGAGCCCGGGTCTTCCTTTAGCTCAGTACAACATATTTGGTTGGTGTTATTGTAATATTTTGTTGATCCAATATTCTGTTTGTTTACATTTCCAGTTTAAACTAACAGCATTAAATTTTAAGTGTTACTTTTTGTTAATGTTTTTTTTAAATTTATTTTCACTGAGTTGTTTTTGTATCATTCTTTTGTAACACTTTTTTATAATTTAATTTAACGCATTTTATCTTTTTTTCGAAGGTTTTCTAAAAAAGGAGTATTTAAAGGTTGATTTACACATGGAATATCCTTATCTGCTATTACTCAGTATTGGGTTTAAAAATCAGTAAAACAACAAAATAATAAAAACGTTAGAAAAAACATATGCAGTTTATAGTTTTTAAATGTTCTATTTTGTGTGGGTCTGCGCAGGCTAAATAAAGTCCAAAATCTAAGCTAAATTCAGGTATCCAAAGTTCTATAAAGTTTTAAAAATTGCTTAAATATTTTGTCTAAGAAACTTTTAAAGTCAAATTTTTTAGATATAAAAAGAACTTTTTTGGTGGAAAAAAAATTTAGAGGTGAAAAAAAAAATTTTAAGGTGAAAACATTTTTTGTGGTGAAAAAAAATTTTAGTGGTGAAAAAATGTTTGAGGTGAATACAAAATATTTACTGCTAAGCGACTGGTGAAAAAATATGAGAAAATATTGTATAGGCAATTTAGGGGCACATTTACATTTTCACTAGTTTTTTTAAACATGGACTGCACAAAAAACATATTTTAAAGCATAGTTTTTCTCAAATACTCAATTTTGTTTCGGCTAATGGGAACTAGCTCTGCAGCTGAATATGCCTAATGAAGAGAATGTAATTTCTGATGCGCCACGTATTGATAAATAGTTGCAACGAATGTTCTTTCTTTAAAAAATTAAAGTGTGTTTGTAGGACAATATGCCTAATCGAGAGAATACAGCAAAGAAATTAATTTGTTAAAGAAAGAACATGAGTTGTAACTATATGTCAATAGATGGCCCATCAGAAAGTACATTCTTTCCATTAGGCATATTGTGCTACAATATGCAGTAGAGTATTATTGATTTTATATTTTCTTCGTAACATAAATTAATATTTGCAAAAACTATAAAAAATATATGTTTTATGTGCATATTATACCTTAATTTTTTAAATCAATATTGATTTAGATGTTTAAGAGCACAATATTGCACTTTATTCATGAGCATAAATATACATTTGCCAATCCCTCACTTCTCAAAAATACAAATGGAATGAAAAAAATACTATTTTCCCCTATAAAAATTTCTTTTTTGACATAAAAATGTGAAACAAATGCTTTTATTACGTCAAACATTTGAAAAGTTGACTTTAAAATTATGTAATAAGTCTACTAGCAACATCTGAATGCATTATAATTTAAAGAATGTAGTTAATTTAATATTTTTGGTAAATAAATTAATTGAAAGCCTAATCCAAGGCTATATCGCCATGGGCAGGATATAGTTTTAATGTGATTCTGCGCCACCTATTCAAAAGTAGCGGCACTAAAGCAATTATGCTCTTTCTTTATATATAAATTTCATTGGACCTAGCCATGGGGCAGGGTATTGTTTTAGTTAATTCAGCGCCACCTATTCAAAAGTAGCGGCACTAAAGCAATTATATATTTTGCTCATTCTTTATATATAAATGTCTTTGGTTACAAAAAAAAATACATTTTATTGAATGAAACGAAAAACCAACAAAGCTTAACAGGAAAGCCCAATCTGGTTTAGTATATCTCCTATAGTAGCCAAAGAATTGGAGATATTTAAACGGAAAATCCTAAGAAAATGCATCGGAAAAAATTATGAAAATTTCATAAAAATATTTTCAAATAGTTACGTCTATGAAAATGCCGATGTTCTACCCTTTTTAGGTACTCCATGTCGTTGCAAGCCAGATTTGTTGAGAAACTTGCGCTACACGATAATATGCTTGTCAGCCAAATATACGAAAGCGAGAAAAACACCATCTGGGCTGGATCTACATATCTTTCTCCTGTCGGTATAATTAATGGACGTATTAACGACGATCCAGCTCCTCTGGACCTTACCTCATTCTATATGAGCCCAGCCTCCGGCAATCATAGGGGCTAAAGATGATATACGTATATACTAAATTTTGCCTGAACTGTAATATGAATAGGTTTTGTCAATTTATGTAACGAACCTTTGTTATTTAGTTTTAGTAATGTTATTTACAGAGGTCTGATCTGTTAGCGACTTTAACATTGTTGCTTTTTACGTTCACATAGTTATTAGAGTAATACACTGTTAGCTTTAAGAATGTTATTATTCTCATAGTATGTAACAGGGAAGGAAAATATGTTTTCTGTTATTGTACCAACCAGACAAACAAATTGTACTTTTTCGATCCTCACGGTACCAAAATTTTTCCCGCTTTTTTTTAACAATTTTATCGTATTGAGTCAGATTTGCATAGACACTAAAAAGACTTAAAAAAAATTTAAATTTACGGGGTGAAACAAAATTTATCGTTAATTTTATGTAGTCGTATAATTACCACAAAACTTTGCAAAAATTTACTCTAATTTTTAAGTCACAACTTTTTTTTCTGGTAGTCCGCCTCCCTTGGAGCGCAATTTAACCTTTTTAGGATTTGCTATTAAAAAATTAAAGGGCATTTAATAGCTTTTTAACAATAATACACTTTTTTCTTATTTTTTTTGTTTTGAGAGGTAATTTAAAATCAGCTGTTCAATGTTGCCACATCCGAGTATTTTAGTACAATGTGTATTGATGTGACACCGATTTCGAGCCGGTTCAACTTAAAACTGACTTCATTTTTCACTAAAGTAGCTGAATAAATAGATACAGGTTTTTAATTTAAAGTTGCTTTTAAAAAAAGTCGACTTTATGTTGTTGTTTTATCAAGTTATAAACTGAAAATTTGAAAAAATTTCAAATTGTACTAAATGAGCCGCGGTAGTACAACGGTACCAAACAAGGTAAAAATGTACCAAAAAAAAGTACAATTGTACCATGTTTTCCATCCCTGGTATGTAAGGCAATAAATGTAATCGAACAAGAAGAAGACTTAATGACATTTTTACTTACTTAACAGAAAAAAAAATAGATACAAAAAAATTGTACAAATTTGTATGGAAAATTTAGAGGTACCTTCACATTTTCACTCATAACTTTTGAACCGCTAAACCGATTTCGGTCGTTTTAAATACCAAACTGCTCGGAAGGATCTTCAATAATCTGGGTAAAAATAGGCACCCCCGCTTGCGTCTTCGCGTCGTGATCGCCATTTCAACAGACAGACGGACAGACAGACAGACGGACAACGTTAAATCGACTTAAAATTGCATAAGGATCACGAATATATATACTTTATGGGGTCTTAAACCTATATTTCGACATGTTACAAACGGAATGACAAACTGATATATACCCTCACCATATATGGTGGAGGGTATAAAAACTGACCCCAAATATGATGAAATGAAAATGACCCCAAAATATGCAAAGAAATTTTGCTTATGCACAGCATTATACGTATTTATATTGCATGGAATGAATAACATCCGAATGTACTCCTTATAAACATAAACTTAAATTGAAATATTTTAAAGAATTAGTGATGCTCAACTACTGCCTTACAAAAGTGTTCATGAATTAACTAAACTTCTGCTCTCCGTCCATGAATGTGTCCTACCAGCTTGTTCTTATTAAATTTGCTGGTAACAATGGAAGAGGCATCAATTTATGATATGCAGCTTTTGCAGCATCTGACAATCTTTTTAAATTTTGGTTTGAATGGTTTTCTATGACATTGCGTTTTAGAGTTTGGCAGTTTTGAAACTTATTAAGAATTATATTTGTTGTTATAATATATTGACGTTTCGTCAAAAGAATTTTCTAGCATAATAGATTTTTATTGAAATGATCTAAAAGCTGAGAGAAGCTTTATAACACAAAAACAATTAAAAACGTATATATTTGATCTCAGTCATTGTAATACATAAGTTTTAACTAAAAATTGTTTATGAATTTAAAAGCTGTAAATTTTGTTTTAAATGCTTGGAAAAGGTAAAAAATTAGGTTTAGAAATTGCCAGCTTTTAAATTTTTTTTATTCAAACGTAATAGATTTGATTTCTTATCAACAAATAATGTACAATTTATAAGGTTTCTGACAGCATAGTTTTGTTTCCAAAAATATCAACGGATTCTCACTCATAGCGTAATTAACCAAGTTTTTCAAAACATGTTTGTAGTTTACTACTGTACGAGTACATATGTCGGTACAAACAAGTACAAAAACACTCACCGTTGTCATCATCATCTGAAATTGCCATTGCTTGTAATCGGCTTATTATATTTTCGTTCACCTCCTTATTGCTGTAAAGATGGGAGGTTGTAGAATTTGGTTTTAAAATGTCATTATTCTCTGTCACCACACCACCACACAAGTTCTTTATATCATATTCGCATAAATTGCTATTGTCATAATTTCCTTGACAATCGGATGCAGTACAGTGACCATCACTATCGTTGTTATTTGTGCCAACAATACATAAATTTGTACTTAGTTTTCCACTAGTACAGTAACCACCACAGTGACTATCATCAATACCAACACAACCTCCACAATTATCTTCATTAATATGGTGATTATGATTCAAGCCACAATGCAGTTGTTTCGCTATGATATTTCTTGTAGTATCATTGCCATTAACATTGGTAATCCTTAAAAAATTATCAATATCATCAAATGGATCATCAATTTTATGTTTCGCAGAAGACGTATCATCAGAGTCAACACTAAGGCGTCCATATGCTTTTCGTGGTGGTCTTTTAACGTGTTTATCTGTAATGGAAATAAAACACAGGTAATATAATCGCCTCAATTAAATTTTGTACATATTACAAAGGTTCGGTAACGTACTGTGCGCCAGGAACGCCATTTTTTGGCTAAACGTTAAATTCAGGTAAAGGAAATATATGTTGATATTTGAAAAAATTAAATGTCAATGTTTTCCCTAAGATATCTTCTACCTAGGTTTTTGCGACCATTTGCGACCGTTCATAGACTTTCTAGATTTTGCCCTTTATCTGAAAAGCGGCCTCCAGATCTCACTTCTGCACTACGATAGATTTCAATGTAACAATTTTCGGCTAAGAACTATAGAATGAATACCAAATGGGCCCTTTAATTAGTTTTCGAGGTGTTTGATCCCAAATCTGAAATCAGAACCTAATAAATAATAATTTTTCATTAACATTTTGTCGGTGATTATGATTCTGCACTTTTTACCGTTAAAAGAAAGAATTATTTTTGAAAAACAGTTAACGGCGATTAATCGTACCGTTTTAATAGTTTAAAATCTACATTTTTCCACGGATCGTCATTTTAAAATTTATAATTAAATCAAAAATGACAATTTGACGACATAGAATATTTGGTATGTAGGAATTCAGATAATTTCGTACTTAAGTATACGCTAATTCTAAATTGATGAAAAATATGGTAAAGTTGCAGTCTCACATTTTTCTTTTTTACCTTCATTTGCTACCGTTGTACCGAAAAATCCCTACAGTGAAATTTTTTTATCAAATTAGACAACAAAGACAATATTTTACAATAATTGTTTCCGTCTCAATGCATCACCCTTTTGAATTTCAAACTTTCGTTTTCAGATTCGAGTAAAAAAACTAAAATGGCGCAATATTTATTCATAACCAATTTCATATTCTTTAATATATTGGGGAATAAGCTAGATATTAATTGATCCGAAAATGGCAGATCAAATAAGGTACACCAATATATTTGGGGGATTTAGTTAGATCTTAATTTATCCTAAAAATGGCGGAACAAATTAGATCCAGCAATATATTTGGCAGATCCAATTATATCCACCAATATATTTGGGGATTTAAAAGGATCTAAATTGATCCGAAAAATGGCAGATCAAATTAGATCCAGCAATATATTTAGGGATTAAGTAAGATCCAGATTAAATCCAACAATATTGTTATGAAAATTCAATTCATCAATTTCCATTCACTCGTAGAAAGTTAAATGGTGTTTGGTCACCAGCGTGGAGTTTTTTACCTGTTTGGTTTTCTCCGCATTGTTATCACAATGGGTTTTTATAAACACATTTTTTTACCTTTTTTATACTTATTTTTAATAATAACACATTTTGTTATAAATTGTTTTTATAATTCAATTTTTATTGAATTGAATTTTTTATTGAATATTGAATGGATCTTGAATTTAAATATATAATTCAAATATAACGTAAATTAACATAATAATGAATTTTACAACCATGTTAATTGTTTCGTCAACCCTTTTTTATAATTTGCTTAATATGTTAATTGTAACGGCATTCGCTGAAATGGAAGAGAACTGGAACAATACGGAGCTTGATGCTCCATATTGCTTAATAAAATGAGACAGTTGGTTTTTAAAGCAAAAGAACAAGACGTGTTTTTCTTACCACAAATTTGCTGGAAATCAATTTTACAAATCTGCCCACCATTTTTTATTTTTCAAATTAAAATAAAATTCTAAGATTTTGAATTTTATTTATTTTTTCCTTAAAAATAATTAAGGATATTAATTTTTGGCGCCCGAGCAGGGACTTGATTTGTTAAATTGTTGAATTAAATATTTTGAAAAATTAATTCAAAATATTTAAATAAAATTTTGTTTGTTAAATTGTTGCAAACAATTTTTTTTCTGTGTTTGTTTCATATTGTTGATACAAACATACAAAGTTATGCGCGAGTAATTCGTAATTTTCCTCAAAAAAAAATAAAATTGAAAGTCGTTTTCGGTTTTATTACACTGTGGAACAAATTCAGGTTAGCGAAAGTTAGGTCGATTCTGAGAGTGAGGGGTGAAAATAGAGGCTAAATTAGAAGACCCGTATTGCGGTATTTCTTTATGTTAGTTCGAATTTTTTTTTAATCGACCTTTAAGCTTTGCAGTCAAATGCCGATTTTCAGCATATTGTTTATATGGTTTTTTGCCTATAACTCGTCGACTAATTGATAATTTTGAAATCTGTAAAAGCCAAATTATTGCTAGAGACCTGTGCAACAATGAATATTTTTTAAAAAATTGATTTAGAAAATTTTTGTGGTGCTTATGAAGCAAAATGTTGGAAAAATTATTTGTTTTTCATGCTTTTTAAAAATATTTTCCACAAAACTAAGTCTTTTTTGCTTTCTGTTTAATCTATAATATGCTTCTCAGTTTCTTCAATAAATTCTATTTGAAAAGAAAACAATCATAATACAAAACTTGCGTTTTCCAGCTTAATATTAATCTACTTCTCATTTTTATGTACCAATTTTGTTCAGTGTTGGTTTTGAAGAAACATTGAAAAAGAAATTATAAAAATATGGAAAAAATATAATTTTTAAATGTTAGTTAGGAAAAGTTCTTGGTTTTTAAATCCCTAAAGTGAAAACGAACCTGCGTTATATTTTTAATAAGCATTTGTTAGAACAAAAAGGAATATATGTGACACATTTAACTTTTATTACGCCTATAAAATTTAAAATGCATCTTTAACTTTGAAAAAAATGAGAGCAAAAAATTTTTTCCCTTCGTTTTTAAATCCCTAAGGTGAAAACTTACCTGCGTTATTTTTTTAACAAACATTTTTTAGAACAAAAAGGAATATATGTGACCCATATAACTTTTATTATGCCTACAAAATTAAAAATGCATCTTTATCTTTGAAAAAAATGAGAGCAAAAGTTGTTTTCCCTAAGGTGAAAACTTACCTGCGTTATTTTTTCAACAAACATTTTTTAGAACAAAAAGGAATATATGTGACCTACATAACTTTTATTATGCTTATACAATTTAAAATGCATCTTTATGTTTAAAAAAATGAGTGAACACGTTGTTACTTATTTTTTACCAGAAATTATTATTTTTCGTTTTTAAATCCCTAAGGTGAAAACTTACCTGCGCTTATATGGTACAAGCGAACTAATTTCAAAAATATAGATTCAGTTAAGACTTGGAACTCAGTCGAAGCTGATGTCTTTTAATAAAATTTTAATTAAAAATGTCGGAACCAAAATGTAAAATGGACCATTTTTGTTATGTTTGTGGACGTTTCATAGCAAGCAATGAAAAATGTGGCAATGCCTCTCGCAAGAGTTTATCACTGACGTAAACTATGCTCCTAAAAAGGTTTGCTTTAATTGCTATTCAACTCTTACGCAATGGAAAAGTGGAAAGAAGAAGGCTTTGCCTTTTGGTATACCAATGATGTGGTTAGACAATAGCCCACATCAAGAAGAAAATTGCTATGGATGTATCAACTACCATAAAACTTTGAATAGAAGGAAAGCAAAGAATAAAACTTATGTAGCAGTGCCAAGTGTACAATTACCATTACCGCACTCAGAATTCGTTCCAGTACCAACATACCGAAGTGTTGATCTTCAAACAGATGTCAGTACTACAACCGCCGCTGCTACATCCATGGATTTCTTCTCAGAATACAACCCTGGTGAAGGTACATCCTATGAAACATTAAAGGACCTAATCCTAGTGACACAAAACCAATTGGATGGAATTGTTGCAAATTTGTGTTTGACTTGTTGCAAATTTGTGTTTGGCTTTATTTTTGAAAGGAAATAATTTGCTGGCGAAAGGTACCAAAGTAACAGCATATTGAAAACGCCAAAAAGAGTTAGAAAAGTTCTTCAATGTGAATGATGGAAACAATTTCGCTTATTGCAACGATATTGAAAAGTTAATGAAGACGATAGGGTTAACCTATAAAAAAGATGATTGGCGTTTATTCATCGACAGTTCACTAATCAGCTTAAAAGAGTTTTTTGTGCGATTGGGATTCGCATTGGACGGAAATGGCCTAAAGACAATAGGCTTACGAAAGTCTTGTTCCTTGCCGTTGCTCCACATTAAACTTGGCATTGCTAACAATTTTTTGAAATGTATCGCAAAAAGACCAGCAGTATTCAACCGCTTAAAAGACATTTTTCCAAGACTAAGTACGCCAAAATTCAGGAAGGGGTTCTTAATGGTCCCGACATACGGAAACTAATGTGGCGTCAAGATTTTGACCAAGTTCTGACAGACCGAAAATTAAATGCATGGCTCGCATTGAAAGCAGTCGTTAAAGGACTTTTGGGTAAAGAACGCAAAGACAACTACAGGTAATCTGTTGTAAACATGTTGACAGCTTTCGATGAAATTAGGCTTAATATGTCGTACAAAATTCATCTTTTGCGTCAGCATCTTGATCAACTCGCTCAACAGTTGCCAACTGAATCTGATGAGCAAGAATGTTAACACCAAACTACGCTTCCATTTGAAATAAGGTATCTATAGAATGTGCATATTTTGAATTCCTAGATTTTTCTAATATCTTTGTCAGAGTGCACAATTTAAACATGTTAACGATTGAAAACTATTTTCGTTTCAGGTACAGATGAAAGAAATCTCCACATGCAATACTCCCTGAAATTTTTTGGGGGTATAAAAACACCTTTGAAGAAGAGAAAGACGAGGAAGAAGGGGAAGACAAAGATGAAATTCCAGAATATCTGTTGGACGAAATTATCGACCTTTCTGATGATGATGGCGATGACCAAGATATTAGAGAGAGCAGTGATGTGGAGCCGCCTGCTAAAGGGAAACTGGCCAAATCATTTATTTAATTTTTTTACTTAAAACTATTCCTAACATTTCAAAATTATATTTTTTTCCATATTTTTATAATTTCTTTTTCAATGTTTCTTCAAAACCAAGACTGATCGAAATTGGTACATAAAAAATGAGAAGTAAATTAATATTAAGCTGGAAATCGCAAGTTTTGTATTATGATTGTTTTCTTTTCAAATTAAATTTATTGAAGAAACTCAGAAGCATATTATAGTTTAAACAGAAAGCAAAAAAGACTTAGTTTTGTGGAAAATATTTTTAAAAATCATGAAAAACAAATAATTTTTCCAACATTTTGCTTTATCAATTTTTTAAAAAATTTTCATTGTTGCAAAGGTCTCTAGTAATAATTTGCCCTTTACAGATTTAAAAATATCAATTAGTCGACGAGTTATAGGCAAAGACCATATAAACAATATACGGAAAATCGGCATTTGACTGCAAATGTTGAAGGTCGATTAAAAAAAATTCGAACTAACATAAACAAACGCCGCAATACGGGTCTTCTAATTTAGCCTCTTTTTTCACCCCTCACTCTCAGAATCGACCTTACTTTTACTAACCTGAATTTGTTCCACAGTGTTATTTGTACCTTTGGATTCCTATTGCTGCTTTTCATGCTTCGTCGTTGCCGCTGCCTCAAGTGACATCCACAACACAACCAGGAAAGTGATTCGGGTCTATCTTACATTGAGGAAACAGTGAAAAAAGAATTTTGTGTAAACCTAAAATCTGTAAGTTAATCAGATTTTAGAGATAATTCAGTAAATTATTCAGAAATTATTATTCATTTTCTCAATTGCGAGTTAAAACACAAAACTATTTTTACAATTCATTTTCATTTAAACATACATATCAGAGAACTGCAACTGTGTTTGAGTTCAAACGCTGAATATACTCCAACACACATATTTGTTGATGATTTTAAATCAATCAAACGACGTACAAATTGTTGTGTCACTGATTTAATCATCGGTCGTTTTCATACCATTGATTTTATTCTTGTTGGTTCGAGTCAACAATATTTATTTTAATGTAGAATAGATCAGAAAAAAGAACAAACAACGCGTATGTGTGCATTCATAATTAAAAAAAAATAGTTGCTAATCTATAAAAAGGGGGTGGTTTTGTAGAAACACATTTCATAAATGGTATAATATAATAATACATTCGAATTTTAGAATTTTTATTAGTAATACCAAAAATATTGTTCTACCCATCTAAAAATCTAAATATATATGAGCATACATGATCATACATGGGCCTGTATATGATCATACATGGGCATACATGGTCATATACGTCCATAGATTGTTCAATATATGACCATACATGATCTCATATATGATCATATATCTTCGGATCCGAAATTTGAGGGTATATGGACGTATATGATCATATACGAGCATACATGAATAATATATGAGCATGTATGATAGTATATGCACATATATCACCATATACTCTCAAATTTCGGATCCGAAGATATATGGTCATATATGAGATCATGTATGGACGTATATGACCATGTATGCCTATGTATGATCATATACAAGCCCATGTATGATCATGTATGTTCATATATATTTCGATTTTTACTTGGGTATGTAATTTTTTTTTTATTAAATTTAGGTCGATATCTCAGGCTCGTCCAATCCGGTTAAAGTTATTTATTGTCTAAATTTTGTTCACCTATTTTGATTGGGAATTTAATTCGCTACAAAAAAAGTTAAATGGTAAAATCTCCTAAAATTAAGAGTTACTAAAATAATAGCAATTTTTTGTAAAAAAAAATATTTTTTGATTCATTTTATAGTAAATTCATTTCTCTTTCATGGTTTTTTGGTAAAAACGTGAAATTTATACTAGTTATTAAAAAAAATAACTTTTCTTTTAAAAATTATTATTCATAATTTATTAGTATTCATAATACTTTTAATATTCACATGACATCAACAAAATTCGAATTTTTTACTATATTTTCGCTTTTTAAAGATGAAAAATCGTATAATGTTGTTGACAATACTTACGACAATAGTATATTATTCAAAATCATTTTTCATCCTCAAAAATATATAATATAATCAAAAAATTATTTTTTTTTACCAAAATTGCCATTAGCTAAATAACTATCAACTATCAAGGAGATTTTACTATTTAACTTTTTTTAGAGAATTAAATTTCCAATCAAAATAGATGAATAAAAAATTTTGACAATATTTAAATCTATCCGAATTAGAAAAGCCTGAGATATCGACCTTAATTTTTGATTCCAAAAAAATATTTTTATTTCACAAAGAAGAATATTTTTGGTATTGTATTACTAATAAAAATTCTAAAAAGCGGATTTAAGTCCCACCCTAATGTGAAATGTGTTTATATTTTGTTTTAACTATGAATACACACATACGCGTTGTTTGTTGTTTTTCTGATTGATTCAACGCTGACTTTTTGTTCAGTGATTAAATTTGCATAAAACATGTTCGACAGATGATTCAAACTGATCCGAATTACGCGTTCAGTAACTTGATGCTGATTTTATTCTACACTGAATTTTATTGAGTGATTAACTGTGAACAAGAATTTTTGTATATGATTAAATCAAGAAAAAGTTGATTGTGCAGTTCTCTGATACATATATTATTATATACGCACACACACGGATCAATATATATTATTTTTGTTACCACGAAAAAATAACTATACCGCTCGTATTAAATTCCGTAACACGTACCGTCGGCATTTCAATTAATTTTAATTTTTTTACTTAGTTTAATTTTTTTCTTTTGCACTTTTTTCGCGAGTGTTAATTAAATTAATTTTGCAAAAATTTATTTTAATCGTTTTGTTTTTCTCTCCTTTTTCTTTGACACTTTCAAATATATAAATTTGTTTGTTATCGAGAGCGAGAACAACATATGACCATTTCAGTGCTTAACGTGACCAACTTTACCATAAAAGGGAACATCAATGTACATACATATCGTAAAATGTACATACATAGCGTAAAAATAAAAATATTTCTCTCATTAATTTTATTAAAATTTTTATATTTTTTTGTAAACGTTACCAAAGGTTGGTTCAAGTAGCTGAACGAACAGTGGTCGTGATTTTTAGTGAACAAAATTGTAAACGGAGTAAAACAAAAATTTTGTGTGGAATTTAACCACAACTTAAGCAAATTTTAACAAGGTTAAAGTGCAAATTTAATATTTTTTTAAATTAGAATTTTTTAAAATTATTGCCGGTGAGACATTTAGTATAAAGTTGATCGTAAGCGGGGGAGCGAGGTGTTTAATTTAAAAAACACTGGTTTTCTTTTGCAATTTATTTTAAAAGTGCGTGTCGTTAGTTTTTAAAATTTGATATAAAAATAAATTGAAATTTTGTGCTGAATCGATTATCATATATACCAAAAGCTTATTTTTCAGATATTGTAGTGAAAATCGCGAATTTTAAGTTTTTCTTAAATCGAAACAAATTTCGTATAAATTTTTGAGAATTCAGTATTACTCTGGTCATCGTATTAAACAGATTTTTGAAATTAATTTTTTTAAAATTATATAACTTTATTCGATCTTATTTTAATATTAATATTAAATTTTTTAAGCTAAAGATCTTTTTCTTTTTTTTTTTTTATATAAAATTTCTTATTTTATTTTCGATATTTCGCTAACAATTTGTTAGCATCTTCAGGAAAACAAAATTTTAATAATTATAAAAAATTTGACAAACAAAAAAATATTTAACATTTAAATATAAAAAATATTTAACATTTAAATATAAATTAAATTTTTAAAAATTTAAAAAATTAAATTAACATTTAAAACAAATAGAAGTGGTAATTTTATAAACAACATTTTCCTGCTAAAGCTCGTAAAAAATATTTTCATATTGGTTTAATACTTTAGTTTATGAAATTGAACATAATAAATGTTGTTTATAAAATAAAATAACATTATGAAATTAAATTATTATAGTTATTAAAAACATATCTATACATTTAAGTTTCCTAACTTTTTACTAATTAAATATCTATAATTCTGAGCTAAATTTTCTGTGTCAGCTTTAAAGTTCATTCTCTGTGTCAAAGGTGTATTAATGATTTCTAACATTTCTAACATATAACGTTTTTTATAATTATTTTCTGTTCTTAATATTGAAACATTTTCAAAGTTAGGATGGTGATTTAATATAGAACAATGAGATGACAATGCGGTTTTTTCCGAATTAATATTTCTATGTTTTTGGTCTGATTTATGTCCTGAAATCCTGGTCTTTAATTTATTCTTTGTCGTTCATAGACTGACGACAATTATTGATAACCATTTAAATAAGATGACACTAACAAACAGAGATAAATTTATGCTAGATATAATAAAGGAAACAGAAAAATTTTTAAGGAAGAACAGGGATATTCTTATTTTGAGAGCAGATAAAGGTAACACTGCTGTGGCTATGTATAAACAAGATTATGATTTGCGAATTAATAATATTTTAAGTGATAGTACAAAGTATAAATTAGTAAATAAGAATCCTACAGGTAGATTACAAAGGATTAATAACAGTTTGGTTGAAGAATTATTTAAGAAAAGAATTTTGAGTAGTAATGAGAAAAATAGATTAAAAACTAACATTGCTATCGCACCTAAGTTATATGGACTACCGAAGATTCACAAGGAGGATTTTCCATTAAGACCTATTTGTTCCTTTATTAATTCACCCTCTTACGAATTATGTAAATATATTGTAAATATTCTTAAAGAGATAACGAAATTTTCTAGATACAATATTAAGAATTCTTTACAATTTAAAGATAGAATTAGAGGACAACATATAGAAAATGATGAGATTTTAGTTTCATTTGATGTTGTTTCACTTTCCTAGTATACCAGTTAAATTAGCAATGAGTACTATAGAAGAAAAGTGGGACGTAATAATGCAACATACAGAGATCGAAAAATGTTTATTTTTACGTATTTTCAAATTTTGTATAGAGGACAATAGATATTTTCAGTACAACGAGAATATATATATACAAAATATGGGACTTCCAATGGGATCTCCAGCTTCTCCAATCATTGCAGATTTGATAATGGAGAAATTGCTAGATGAATCTATAGAGAAATTAAGTGTAAAACCAAGGATAATGACGAAGTATGTAGATGACTTATTTTGTATCATTCCAGAATTAGCAGTTAACAACATGCTTACAACATTAAATAGTTTTGATCAAAACATTAAATTTACAATGGAGAGAGAATGTAATTCGATACTCCCATATTTGGATACATTGATAATTAAGAGAGGCAACAGATTAATAATGGATTGGTACCAGAAACCAACTGCATCAGGGAGAATAATTAATTATTACTCTAAACATAGTAGGAAGATTATCATGAACACAGCTAAGAATTTTATAGAGAGAGTATTGACAATAAGTGATGTAGAATTTCATAGAAGAAACATTATAAAGATCAGAGATATATTACGAGATAATGGTTTTCCAACTGAGTTATCTTATAGATTAGTAGGTCAATATAGAAATAGGATGACACAAAATGGAACATACATAACTGAACCACGAATTTTTAAATCTTTGACATATGTCCCTGGATTATCAGAGAGGTTGGCGAGATCTAACATCTTTGATAAAGGGAAATATGGAATAGCTTATCGTAATTTAAATACATTAGGGAAATTATTTAGCAAAACTAAAGATAGAATTGATAAGTGGGATATGTCAAATTTAGTTTACAAGATACCTTGTCAGGGTAATGATCAGGAAAATTGTGATAAGGTATATATAGGAACGACAAAGAATAAATTAAAGACCAGGATTTCAGGACATAAATCAGACCAAAAACATAGAAACATTAATTCGGAAAAAACCGCATTGTCATCTCATTGTTCTATATTAAATCACCATCCTAACTTTGAAAATGTTTCAATATTAAGAACAGAAAATAATTATAAAAAACGTTATATGTTAGAAATGTTAGAAATCATTAATACACCTTTGACACAGAGAATGAACTTTAAAGCTGACACAGAAAATTTAGCTCAGAATTATAGATATTTAATTAGTAAAAAATTAGGAAACTTAAATGTATAGATATGTTTTTAATAACTATAATAATTTAATTTCATAATGTTATTTTATTTTATAAACAACATTTATTATGTTCAATTTCATAAACTAAAATATTAAACCAATATGAAAATATTTTTTACGAGCTTTAGCAGGAAAATGTTGTTTATAAAATTACCACTTCTATTTGTTTTAAATGTTAATTTAATTTTTTAAATTTTTTAAAAAAATTGAATTTATATTTAAATGTTAAATATTTTTTATATTTAAATGTTAAATATTTTTTTGTTTGTCAAATTTTTTATAATTATTAAAATTTTGTTTTCCTGAAGATGCTAACAAATTGTTAGCGAAATATCGAAAATAAAATAAGAAATTTTATATAAAAAAAAAGAAAAAGATCTTTAGCTTAAAAAATTGAATATTAATATTAATTTTTTTATTTAATTTCATTTGGTTCCGTTTTTTAACGTTTTCTTTTTTAAAAATACGAAATTTTGTTATTCGAGCGCGATATTTACAATAGTTAGGTGAAAATTTCCCACAACTTAAAGGAAAATTTATTTGAAATCTGCTTTTGCGAAATTTATTGGAATATTATTGCGTTATCAATTATATTTTCGATTTTTTTTTTTAATGTTTTTGTGGTTTTCTTTCAATATGTTCGGTAAAATCACCAAAGCGATCCTTAATCAGAAACATTGTCGAAACTGATTCAGCGAAGAGCCAAAGTGATTGAAAATATTTTAAAGATTCGTAGATCTATTGTAGATAAAACGATTGCTCAAGCAATGCAGTATCAGTCTGAATTGGATATTTTAGATCCAACAAATGACGACCGATCTAGGCTTAAAGATATGTGTGTGACCACGAAAGCTATGTTAATGAGTCTTCAGGCCAAACATAGAAGGCCTCGTATGCCTGAAGCTTCGTTCAGTATGATGCGGCTTCCGAAATTCAGTGAAAAATATTCCGAGTATAAAAACTCGAGAATCTGTTCCACAATGATCCGACACTTACAGATATTGAAAAATTCAATCATCTCATATCATGCTTATTCAATGAAGCTTTGGGTACAGTCAAAGCTTTTCAGATTTCTGAGAATAATTGCCCCAAAGCAATAGCCAGCTTAAAAAAGGTTTATGACAATGATTGATCTTTTTCGATAATATTTCGAAACTTTTCGATCTTCCTGAGATCGTTTAGGCTTCTACTTTGTGTAGCATGATTGACACTGTTTCTGGCATATACAGTTCATTGTTATCTATTGGCGATGATAAAAAGATAACAAATGCCATTCTCATACATCTAGTGTCGAAAGTCGATCCAGTCACTAAATCCAATTGGGAAGAACAGCTTGACTTCGAATAGCTCTCATTATGGGCTGACTGTGAGGCCGCCTTAAATAAAAGGTACCAGCACATCTCTGCTGATGAATCGTCTAGTTTAAGACCTAGTTCTTCAAAGAATAGACATGATAATGGGCCTAAGAAAAATAAAAAAACAGCACTAGCTTGTTCGAAACAATCTGCTAAGAAATGTCTCTTTTGTAAATCTACACAACACAATATCTATAATTGCCCTTTTTTCCGCAGTACCAGTTCTTCAAAGATTTGACTTTATCAAAGCTGTACCTGCGTGTATAAACGTGTAGAGTCTGCAGTTGCTCTCATCACTCAATGCTACATATATATAATACTAATTCTCAAGCCTCAAGTTCTAACCAAAATTCTTCTGTGAATTACTTGTCACAGCAGCCGTCTACCTCTCACGCTTCGATGAATCTTTCGTCATCAGATGAGAATATAATTCTCGCCACAGCGGTCGTGAAAGTGAGAAGTAGTTCCGGAAATTATATTCTGGCTAGGGCTCTTTTAGATTCTGGTTCTCAAACGAATTTGATAACTGAGGAACTCGCACAGAGACTTAGAATTAAGAGAGAAGGAGGCAGATTAAATTTAATTGGCATAGGTGAAACAACTTCTTCTGCTAAATCTAGCATCGAAGTCGGTGTCATGTCGAGGGTTAATTCTACTCAATTCTTTTCTATATTTTGGGTATTGAGTTCAATTACGAACTTCCAACCTGATCGCAAGATTTGCACTACCGATTGGATTATTCCGAAGAATATTGAATTTGCAGAAAGTTGATTTATTGATCGGTGGTGAACTCTTCTTTGAACTGCTATGCGTTGGACAAATTAAGTCTAACCCCAACCTGGCAGTTTTTCAAAAAACTACTCTTGGCTGGATTGTAGCTGGTAAATGCAACCAGCCAAAGGGCTCACGTTCAAAAGTATGCCAATTCAATTGTTCGAAAATTCTGGGAATCAGAGGAACTGTCTTATGAATCAACAGTCATTTTTAATGAGGAACAACAAAAATGTGAGGATAAGTTCAAAAATTCATTACGAAGTTTATCGTGAGGACGTTTTGAAGTCTCACTTCCTTTCACATCGGATCCTAATCCTTTGGTACTGCGGAGAGGCGTTTTCTTGCGCTGGAGCGTAGACTCTCAACCGACAATATTATGAGAGAAATGTATCACGATTTTATGAAAGAGTATGTCGACTTAGGTCATATGTCCTTTACGGACAATCAAATACCGAGCTCTCCTCAATATTTTATTCAGTGCGTTTTGCGTCCTCAAAGCACTACTACCAAACTTCGTGTAGTTTTCGACGCCTTGAGTCGAACTTCTTCGAGAACTTCACTTAACGATTTGGTAATGGTTGGCCCTACGGTGCAAGAAGAATTATATTCGACGCTAATCCGAAAAAATGTATCGTCAAGTCTTAGTTAGCGGGGATGATAGAAACTTTCAGCTAATCCTTTGGAGACGAAACAATCTAATTTGCTACAAGTGTTTCGTTTGAACACTGTTGCTTACGGTACGTCTTCCGCACCATTTTAGCAATCAGATATCTTATTCATCTAAGCGATTTATACAAAGAGACTTTGCCCATAGCGTCAATTTGTTAACTGGCGCCGATAGGTTCCAAGAACTGTTCAGCTAGATTTAATTTAACCAAATGGTTTTCCAACCACCCCGATTTTAACCTTACTAATTGTAACGAAAAACTTTAGGCATACACTGGGTTCCAAAGAATGATTCATTTAAGCTTCATTTGGAAGATAATTTTCACGATAATTTTCAGATTCATGGAGTTGTGACTCAAATGGAGTTTTTTTGTAGGCTTCTTACAGCCAAATCAAAAGTCGCTCCACTCAAAACAAAATCTTTTCCGAGACTTGAGTTGTATGCAGCACACTTATTGGCTAAATTGTGGAATGGAATTAAAAACATGATGAACTTTGAAATCGAGAGTGTACATTTCTGCACAAATTCAGAAATCACTTTACATTAGATTAAAACTCATCCATCCACTCTCGCAACTTTTGTAACCGAGTTGCTGAAATACAAGAATTCTCAGACCGAGTTTCTTGGCACCACGTATCCTCGAAACAAAATCCGGCTGACATTGTATCTACAGGATCTGATGTTGATGATCTAAAAGACTCAATTTGGTTTGTTGGTCATTCGTTTCGCACCTCAAAAATTGTCATGCTGGTACAAAAGCATTGATAGGTATTTTACGTAAATGTGTTCATTGCTACCGCTATAAGCCAAATTTGATGACCCAAATAATGGGAAATTTACCCACTGACAGAGTGAGAGCGCTACGTCCATTTTTAATTTCCGGCGTAGACTTTTGACAACGCCACCAACTCCGTGGGAGCCAGCCGAACGCTCAAAGAGCTATACGAGGCGTTCGAGAAGAACAAGGAAGACTTCGCATCGTGCAGGGTAGAATTCACCTACATACCTCCCAAAGCTTCTTACTTCGGAGGACTGTGGGAGGCAGGTGAAGTACCTACTTCTGCGAACCGTGGGCAATGCGGCGCTCACCCAAGAAGAAAAGGCAACAATTCTCGCAGAGGTAGAGGCGGTGCTCAACAGTCGTCCAATCGCACCGCTGTTAACTCCGTTAACTCTGGCGCATCTGATCATAGGCGGCGGTCTGCGTTCGCTGCCGCCAGAATCCGTCGACGACATCAGAGGCAACAAAATAACGTACTTGAAGCGAAGGCGGATGCTCTGCGCTCTCAAGCAGATGCTCTGGCGGGCCTGGTCGAAAGACTACTACAAGGGCAAGGCCACACTCACCAAACAAAGTCTGTAATGGCTAATTTGAGACCAGCGGTATTTTTTTGATAATCTTAGCAACACATGTCTGTTGACATGAGGGCAGATGGTACACTGAAGAGCCGAACCTTCTAGTCAGCCAGCTAGTGGTGGTCCAAGAGGACAATCTCCTGCCCCAAGAGTGGCTGACCGGCAGAGTCGTCCGCGTGATAGAAGGCCAAGACAGCAAGGTCAGAGTTGCGGAGGTAAGGACGACAAGAGGCGTTTATAAACGTCCGATATCCAAGCTCGCACCACTACCAGAAATTTGAAGACCTACGGTCCTTCATTAGGGCCGGAATGTTTGGTCACCAGCGTGGAGTTTTTTACCAGCTTGGTTTTCTCCACATTGATATCACAATGGGTTTTTATAAACAATTTTTTTACCTTTTTTATACTTATATTTAATAATAACACATTTTGTTATTAATTGTTTTTATAATTGAATTTTTATTGAATTGAATTTTTTATTGAATATTGAATGGATCTTGAATTTAAATATATACGTAAATTAATATAATTATGAATTTTACAACCATGTTAATTGTTTCGTCAACCCTTTTTTATAATTTGCTTAATATGTTAATTGTAACGGCATTCGCTGAAATGGAAGAGAAATGAAAAAATACGGAACTTCATGCTACATATTGCTTAATAAAATGAGACAGTTGGGTTTTTAAAGCAAAAGAACAAGACGTGTTTTTCTTACCGCAAATTTGCTGAAAATCAATTTAACAAGTCTGCCCAGCATTTTTTATTCAACAAATTTAAATAAAATTTTGAATTTTATTTATTTTCACCTTAAAAATGTTTAAGTATTTTCAAACGGCAACCCTTTACCATAACTAATGTTTCTTCTATCAAACTTCAAAAGAACATTCTCAAAGTTGCCAGCCTGCAGCTTCCGGATGGTGCTGCCACATTCTAGTTATTTTAACTCGCATCAAGTTGGGATGGCCACTCAAGTGATAATAAAACGCTAAAGAGAAAGCACTGACGATTAATTGAATTGTGCAATCTGTGGAAGTGTTAAAATAAAGTATCTTGTGTAATCGTTTTAAGTTTGTATTTAAAAAAAAGAGTAGCTATAAATACTTTACTGAATTTCCCACAGCTTGGCAGCTATGGGCCAAAAATCTTGAAAAAAATAATTTTTTTGAAATTTTTGCAGATTTGAGGCAATTGAAGCAGTTTTTTCCGTTAAGTTATTTTCAAACTTTTTTTCTCCTAGTCTATATCAACAATTGATCCGAAGACAGGAAAACAAAATTACGATTCCTTTCGGAGATATAGCCGTGAGAATAACTAGATGTTCTTCGGAAAAATCAAGTTTTAGACAAAATATACATTGCAGCTAAACTAGAAACCCCAAATAAGGTTTTGATAGTTTAGATAAGTATTTCGAGAAATTCCACACGAAAAGGAGCTTGCACTCGATGACCTTAAAAATGTTGCACAGTGTAATTATATTTCTACATATAATGTCGGAATTAATAAGACTAAATTGGTTCTGTACTTATATGATTTTGTATAATTACACTGTCCAACAGCATTTTTGGAACATTTATGGTGCTGGACCATAAGTTTGTTTTACAAAAATGATCTACTCAACATACCCTTTCAGAATTATGGGGTCGCTATTCTGTTCCATTCAAAAAGTCTTAATTTGTTGGACAGTGTTATTTATAACCATATAATATTTTGTTATATATATTTATATAAAATTATCTATAATAATATCTTACGGACTAAGAAAAATGTAGATAAATAATTATACTTACAACAAAAAAATATAAATTATTACCACTTATAGGAGTTTTGGAAATTAAGATCATACCCGAGTAAAAAAGATTAGATATAATCATATATGCTTTATTTAATAATATATCATCATATATAAATACATATGTCGGTATGCATTAACATATATAATTATATATTAGATTATTTTTTTAGAAATTAGCTTATATTTTATAGTTATATATTGATCTTTTTAAAATTAGATATGGTTTATATGATAAGATATGGAATATATTATATCATATAAATTATATGTAACGCTATATATACCCTGCGGGAAATAAGGGGTCAGATGGGAATTGGAACCTGTCCCAGGATAGGTGAAAACTGAACCGGTTCCGAAAAAACATATCACGGGATAAGTGAAAAGATCACCGGTTCCTGAAGTACCTATCACGTGACCGGTTTAAAAGTTACGACCTGTCCTTTTAGACCAGTCCTGTGAGGGCAATTGACCCCTCTGTGATCGATCCCGTGACTGGTCCCTATCACAATGAACCGGTCATGTGACGTGTCCTGGGATAGGTTCTTTTCCCGCAGAATAGTTACACAGGATAATATTTACTTATATATAACTTATACAGAACCATATATAATTACAAATGCCATCTTATATTTGAGAAATAATAATATATGGTCCATTATCAAAAATATATTTTAATATGTTATGAGATATAATTATATATGATTACATTGTATACATGGTATAAGATAAATTATATATGGTACAATATTTGCAAACAAATTTGAGAAGTTTTAGAGTGTTATTGATATGATATAAGCATGGATGGTAACTGAAGTAAATGCGGTTATCGGTAAGGGTAACGCTGTTTTCTACTATTTCGGTAACGTTATTTTGAGGGTAACGCTATTTTCTATTATTTCGGTATAGTTATTTTAAGGATAACGATTTTTTCAGTTATTTCGGTAACGGTATTTTAGAGATAACGATTTTTTCAGTTATTTCGGTAACGGTATTTTTGGGATAACGATTTTTTCAGTTATTTCGGTATCGGCATTTTAGCGATAACGGTATTTTCTATTATTTCGGTAACGGTATTTTAGCGATAACGTTATTTTAGTTATTTCGGTAACGATATTTTAAGGCTAACATTATTTTTGTTATTGCGGTATATATTTTGTTATTGCACACCGATATATTTAACCCCATCATGATCAGACTTTTGGATGATAGATATATGTATGTACAGAGTATATATTTTTTAATCTTTTTACTTCGCAGCGGCCCCTTGCAGAAATATATATAACACTTTTACATAACATTTTTACATAATGAACCACATCACAGATGGTTTGAAATTAATTGGCAAATAGCATGTAGGTCCGAGTAAAAAAAATAATCTGGCACAATCTTATCTTATTTGATCCGAAAAAAGGCAGATCAAAGTAGAACCAGAAATATATTTTGGGACTTAGATGGACCTGAATTGATCCGAAAAATGGCAGATTAAATTAGACCCAACATTATATTTATTAAGTAATATCCAAATTTATCTTAAAAAAGTCAGATCGAATTGTATCAGATTAGATCCAACGATATAATATACACGAAAACTACCACTTTTCCAATTGTATTTCAGAAATAGTCAATTGTATTTCAGATATTGTCAAATGTATTTCAGAATAATCAACTGTATTTCAGAAATAATCAATTGTATTTCAGAAATTGTCAATTGTATATTAGAATAGTCAATTGTATTTCAGAAATAGTCAATTGTATTTTCAAAATTGTCAATTGTATTTCAGAAATAGTCAATTGGATTTCAGAAATAATCAATTGCATTTCAGAAATAGTCAATTGTATTTCAGAAATAGTCAATTGGATTTCAGAAATAATCAATTGCATTTCAGAAATAGTCAATTGTATTTTAGAAATTGTCAATGTATTTCAGAAATTGTCAATTGTATTTCAGAAATAGTCAATTGTATTTCAGAAATTATCAATTGTATTACAGAAATATTCGATTGTATTTCAGAAATAGTCAATTAAATTTCTGAAATAGTCAATTGTATTTCAGAAATTGTCGATTGCGTTTCAGAAATAGTCAATTGTATTTCAGAAACAGTCAATTGTATTTCAGGAATAGTCAATTGTATTTCAGAAATAGTCAATTGGATTTCAGAAATAATCAATTGCATTTCAGAAATAGTCAATTGTATTTTAGAAATTGTCAATGTATTTCAGAAATTGTCAATTGTATTTCAGAAATAGTCAATTGTATTTCAGAAATTATCAATTGTATTACAGAAATATTCGATTGTATTTCAGAAATAGTCAATTAAATTTCTGAAATAGTCAATTGTATTTCAGAAATTGTCGATTGCGTTTCAGAAATAGTCAATTGTATTTCAGAAACAGTCAATTGTATTTCAGGAATTGTCAATTGTATTTCAGAAATTGTCAATTGTATTCCAGAAACAGTCGATTGTATTTCAGAAATAGTCAATTGTATTTCAGAAATTGTCAATTGTGTTTCAGAAATAATCAATTGTATTTCAGAAATTATGAATTGTCTTTCAAAAATAGTCGATTGTATTTTAGAAATAGTCAATTGTATTCCTGAATAGTCAATTGTACTTCAGAAATTGTCAATTGCGTTTCAGAAATAGTCAATTGTATTTCAGAAATAGTCAATTGTATTTCAGAAATAGCCAATTGTATTTCAGAAATAAAAGAAAACAGTACACTCTACGATTTGGAGTTGTTATATTTAATTTCGTTATTGTGTTGTATTTTAATAATTTTTGTATTTTCAAATGCTAAAACTAGACGGCCTGCCAAAACCGCTGGGGCTGCGAAATTAATATAGCGTGATCCATTTCGAGGTTCCCTACATTTTTAAAGAAAAAAACACAGAAAATTCAAATTTAATGGGGAATGTTTATTAGCATTTGAAAGAACATTCTTTGGCATTTATTTTTAAGATTATGTCTACCAAATGTTGGCCGTTGCTACGTCCCAGATGGTCTATTCGTTGAGTCCAATTTTGGATGACCTGTTCGAGCATTTCGACTGGTAACTGGCGAATGACACGCGTGATGCTTTCCTCTAAGGCCTGAATCGAAGCGGGTTTGTCCGCATAAACTTTAGACTTTACATATCCCCACAGGAAAAAGTCTAACGGTGTGATATCACACGATCGTGGAGGCCAATCGACCGGCCCAAAACACCGAAGTGTTCTCTCAATAAATCCATTGATTGATGCGATGTGTGGGAAATGGTGCCGTCTTGTTGAAATGTCGCCGAGATCACGAGCTTCAATTTCAGGCATCCAATAGACGGTTATCATAGCACGATAACGGTCGCAATTGACGGTTACGTTCGCACCAGTATCAATTTTATTAAAAGAAATATGGACCGATGATTCCACCGGCCCACAAACCACACCAAACCGTTGTTTTTTCTGGATGAAGTGGCAGTTCTTGAATCTCTTCAGGTTGCTCTTCGTCCCAAATGCGGCAATTTTGTTTGTTTATATACCCGTTGAGCTAAAAATGGGCCTCATCGCTGAACAAAATTTTCCTGGAAAACGTCGGATCTTCTTAGAACTTTTCAAGAGCCCATAGAGCGAAGCGATGTCGCTTGGAAAGGTCGAGCGGCTTCGTTGTTGCACAAGCTGTATTTTACACGCTTTCAATTTAAGATCTCGGCGTAAAATGCGCCGTGATGGTGTTGCGAATAGTACGCTCAGTAGGCCGATTATGTTGACCACAGAACGTGAATTTTCGTAATAAAGTTAAACGATTTGTAAACGTTGTTCAGGCCTAAGTCTTTCCATTATGAAATGCCAAACAATACTAAACAAAAATAACAAGACAGCATGACACGACTCACCCGTGATCTGCCAAAAAAAAGGTGTTGAAAAAAGTTTTTCTACTGGAATCACCCTTTATTTGGTACATAGATTCCTAATCTAATGTTAATGTGCAATTATGCTAATGTGCAAATTTGTAATTGTGCAAATGTGAAAGTGTGCAAATTTGCAGAAGTCCAAATTTTCATATATGCTAATGTGAAAATGTGCAAATTTGCAAAAGTGCAAATTTACAAAAGTGCAAATGTGAAAATTTGCCAAAGTGCAAATGTGCAAAAGTGAAAATTTGATTGATTGTTTAATGGTTTGATGGATCTAAGGTTTGATGGTAATGTAAATGTGCAAATGTACGAATGGGCATATGTGAAAATGTGTAACTGTGTAAATATGCAAATATTTATTTCTTTATTTTATTCAACAACGCCCAGCCAAACCGCAGAAGTTAGGACGCTGACATTTTGTATGTAGGTTCTCCCTACGGCGTAGACATTCGCTAAGACGAGGTTAAAAAATTTCTAGTTCTTGTTATCCCGAAATGATTTTAATTTGAAAGTTTTGTAAAAAAAATATTAATAAGGAAATAAAAACAAACTAAAAGCACAGAAGATTTATCTCACTGGTTGGGATTCGAAACCATTGACATGGGGCCACATATAATTATATGATATGGAACTATATATAACAATTTATAACAAATTTGTTTGCACATATTGTATCATATATAATTATATCTTATACCATATCAAAAAATATTTCTTATATTAGAACATATATTAAACCACATATAATTATATCATAATAAAAATAAAATTCGAAAATTACACAAAAGAACAACGAAAATAATTTTATTGTTGTTTTTTGTGTAATTTTCATATATAATGGCAAATTGTATTGCATTTGGAGACACCTGGTAAACAAGATCATAACTTGTGTAGACATAACTTGTGTAGACATTACTTAATAAAAAAATGTATCGGTATTTTAAGGGTAAAGTTATTTTCTTTTATTTCGGTAACGTTATTTTAGAGATAACAATTTTTCAGGTTTTTCGGGAACGGTATCTTAGGGATAACGATTTTTTCAATTATTTCGCGAACGGTATTTTAAGGATAACGATTTTTCAGTTATTTCGGCAACCCTATATTAGGGATAACGATTTTTTCAGTTATTTCGGTATCGGTATTTAAGCGATAACGGTATTTTCTATTACTTTGGTAAAGGTATTTTAAGGATAACGATTTTTTTAGTTCTTTCGGTATTTTAGGGTAACGATAGTGAGTTGAAAGGGTATTGGATCGATAACGGTATTTTAGGTGTATTGCCTGCCAACCCTGGATATAAGATATAATTGTATGTGGTTCTATGTCAACGGTTTCAAATCCCAACCAGGGAGAATAAAAAAACTTTTTGTGTTTTTGAATTTTTTCCTCATTAATATTTTTTAAAAATTCAAATTTTAACCAATTTCGGGACAACAAGCCCCAGAAAATATTGATTTAATTAGTTTATAATAATCTTGGTATATTAAAAAAAATCTCAAAAAAGGCTTTATTTAGTGGTAGCACAACGTCATTAAAGTTTGAAAGTTGTTCTTTTTCTAAATTTTAAATTAATTACAATAAAAGTTCAAAAAAAAAAAATATAATTATTATGATCGCGGCTCATGAAATCTAATATATTTTTGGTTGTACATTACAAATTTGAAATCAAAATTAAATTCAGAGTCCCATATTTCGCGAAAATTTCATACAAATAATTTTTATCTTTGCGCAAAATTCTTTTTTGAATGGTGTCCATGGAGTGTTATGTGAGACAGGATTTAATTTTAATATGCTAAATAATAGCGAGAAACTAAAATAAGTCAAATTTTTGGTTCAGTTACAAAAATTAAAAATAATGTAATTTCTAATGAAAGCCCTTTGTAAGTAGATTGTAAAAGTACAAGAAGTTGGATTTTTCCACAACAACATTTTTAGATAGTTAGGAAATTACCAGGATCTGCCTTCTTTTAGAGGCTCTAGCTTGTCTAAAACTATTGTTAAATTATAGCGTATGGTTTAAAAAATAATTAAATTTAAAGCCAACCCTACTTTTGTATAAATTACTCTATGAGCTACCTCTAAATATATAGCAATTTTGCTGAAACTCGGCAAAGAGTTTTTAGACATTAATGAATAGAGGCAACATTGTGGAGATTGCGAATTCAAAATTTTTGTTTTTTTTGGACCACTCTAAGGTTTTTTTGTTTTAAATATAATAATTATTTATCTACATTTTTTCTAAGTGAATAAGATATTATTATATATAATTTTAGGTTATATTATATATATATATAATTATATAAAATCAAATAAGTACAGAACCAATTTATTCTCATTAATTTTTCCCAAATTCCCGAATATATAATTATATAAGTTAAGGCACCGAATTGCAACTTGAAAAGTATTGCAATTATTAACATTATTTGTAAACGGAGTGTTACACGCGGACCAAGGAATATTAATATTATAAAATTAATTTTGTAGCAGACGGTACGTTGCATTTTTTTTTTAAATTATTACTTACGTAGTAAGATATAAAGAAAACATACTAAGTGTTAGAAAAATAGTTGTAATGTAAATCTAAAAAATAATTAATAAAGAATTTCAAAAATACAAATCAATAAGGAGAACAGTCTAATTGGCGCTCAACGTTACGGTTACGGTCACCATAGACTGAAAGGTCATGTATTGAAAAACATTTTATATAAAGAATTTGAAAATAAGTTAAAAAAACAATAAAATACAATAAAAAAAAACAAACAAAACAATTTCAATAACAAACAAATCCTTTTTTCTTCCAAAAAAAGCACGAAAATCAAACAAAAAACAAACGAAGCAACTTTAAAAACGAAACAAAAATTTTCTTTCCGCAAAAACAAAAATTAAACAAAACAATTTCAAGAAACAAACGAAACTTTTGTATTCTTCCACAAAAAAACAATAATTGAACAAAAAACAAACGAAAATACTTTAACAACCAAAAAAAAATTTTTCTTCCACAAGAAGGCAACAATCGAGAAGGAAGGAACAAGGAATCTGTAGAAGCCAACCTCAAGTACCTCTGGACCTCAAACTTCATCTTTATCATGATAAATTCTTTGTAAGCATTATAATAAGGACAAAACATAGCCTCAGTATTACATTTTTTCTTTCTTAAATTAAAAGTTAAAAAGATAAATTATTAAGATTTTTAGGGCATCTTTGAAATTAAAAAATTGGTTACTACTTTTTATAAGAAAAAAGTGTAAGACTTAAACTTGATAAAGTAGATCTAAAAATATTTTTTGATTAATACACGCTGAAAAAACGCCGTGATGGAAATATAATATGCTGGTAATATACATATATTTGAAAGCGCTGTAAGTTATATTTGCCGCATTTATAATAAAATATGCTTGCCTGCAAATATAATATGTTTGCTTGCAAATATATATATGTTTGGATCCTTTGAAATGCATCCACCGGCAAACATATATATGTTTGCCTGCAAATAAATATATGTTTATTATTATTATTATGTTTGCATCCCACAAGTAAAGGGTGGTTAAATTTTAAGGGCCGGTGTTGAATGTGAAACACACCTAAACGTCAAGTTTTTTCTGCATTTCATCTGACATTTCTCAATTTCAGACTAACTCAATTTGAACCATGGAAAGATACACAATCGAGCAACGCGTTAAATTTATTCAGGCTTATTATGAAAATCAAAATGCATTTCCTGCACTTCGTGATTTTTTTTGGTCAGCATAATCGACCAAATGTGTCCACAATCTGGAGAATTGTGGGCAAATTTCAGCAAACCAGGTCTGTGAAAATACCTGTGCATGCTCGCCCAGTTCGTTCTGCGGAAAACATTGCTGTTTTTCGCGATAGTGTGTCATGAGGTCGGCCAAACATTTACCGTGAATGGTGTTCGCTACCGCGAGATGATAACTAACTTATTGTGGCCAGGAATTGAGGATATGACCCTAGACGATATGTGGTTTCAACAGGATGGTGCCACTTGCCACACAGCTAACGAAACAATGGCTCTTTTGCGCGACAAATTCAATGTCCGTGTTATCTCACGTGGGGGCGATGTCCATTGGCCGCCAAGATCATATGATTTGACACCGTTGGACTTCTTTCTTTGGCATTATTTGGAAGAAAAGGTGTACGTCGATAAGCCAGCAACAATTCAAGAGCTAAAGGATGAGATAATTCGGCACATTAACGGCATAGACCCTCAATTTTGCCTCAGCGTCATCAAAAATTTGGATCATCGGATGGAGGTGTGCCGCCGAAGTCGCGGCGGCCATTTGGCTGATATTTTGTTCAATACTTAATTGAACCATACCATATTATCATAATAAAAAGAAATGACAATAATTTCCTAAATAATTTGTGTTTTATTCAAAATCAACATCGGCCCTTGAATTTTAACCACCCTTTATAATAATGATAAAAACACAATTGCAAATATATGTTTATTTATGTGGGAAAATACAAATATTACAATGTTTTAATAGAAACATATGTATAATAACCATAAATATAAAATACTTGGAAATCTACTTCAAATATACATATGGTAGATTCTAAAAAAATATATATTTGCCTGTAAACATATTCAAAAATGTCTTTTTTTGCGTGTATTTTTGTGATAACTCTCGGATCTAGAAAAAAAATTTACTTCTGACACAGAAGATAGCGTTCTAAATAGTTCTTGTTGATTTCTTAAAGTTGGTGGATACTAAAAAGGTTTTTGGGGAAAGAGAATAACTCTTAGATAGATTAGAAGCTTCAACAATATCTGGTAACCCGGCGGTAAATAGAAATAAAATGGACCCAGCAAATTTCCCGGTTCTTTTAGATACTGCCATTGGGCAGACTGTTCAAGGTAAGGTTAAGAAGGGTTATGCGCCCAAGGGCGCTTTTCCACCCGGAGACCAATGCTGTCCATTGTGAGTCCCTTCAGTATGGAGGAAGAAAAAAGAGAGAGAAAGAAGTAAAGAAGAAAAAAGTTGACATGTTCGAGACAGGCCCTTCAAAGAACTAAACAAGAATTTCAAACCATAATCGGTGATTTGACGGCACGCGATAATAGCTTAGAGCCATTGTCCGTTGTTGAAGAATATAAGGAAATACAAATCACGCCATGTGTGCAGTGTGACGAAAGTTAAGTATAGTTAAGTCGGTCCCTAAGTTTAAAGGTGAACCACAAAGATATGTTTCTTGGCTCCAAGCCGCCATCACAGCCCATAATTAAGTCGCTCAATCAAAAATATCAGAATGACGCTTTGCGAGTCTTTGTTTCTGGACTTAAGAAGCCGTTATGCGATACTCTATTCTCTTGTAAGCCTTCGGACTTACCAACTGCCTTAGCTCTAGCCCAGGAGCTCGAAACTAATAGAAACCGATACCACTTTGCAGCCATATAAAATAATGGACAGAACCCTCTTGTTCAACCACCTTCAAGGCAAAACCTTGTTGGTAGGCAAAATACTTTCAATTGGCAGCCAACCCACACTGAAGCCTCTCCAAGTAACTTTGGACAACAAAATGTGCGTTTTATCAAAATCGCTCCCAACAGTCAGTCAGTCACAACGTCATAATTCAACCCAAAACGTAAACGAACGGGGCTTCGACCCTCCGAAAACTTCCCAATCGACCGATAACAAATTTCAAGGATTTCAAACACAAAAAAGGGACATACTATCGTATAAACAAATCCCTAGCAAAGTCCAGATCCGTCAGAAACTCAAGCCTATGCTTTGAGGATGAGATTAACTTTTTAGGAGAAGTTGAAATTGAGCAAAAGGGAGATTTTTTTTTTCATTATTTATTTATTGAATCTTCATATATTGAATATGAACTAACAATAATTAATCAAATCTTATCCTAATACTTTATTTTATGCCCTGCCAGTGCCAGCCAAAAATTTTCTTCATCACGGGTTCTGTTAATAATTAAGTGTTTATCGCTCATCTTAATGGGTAAGTGCTGCAGTTTCTCTTCTCCTTAAGCGAGTGTGGCCGCTATCATTTAAAATATTTCGAGCTAGTGGATTTGGGTGCAACTCTAGCCTTTTTAAATATGTTACCATATACTTCGTTATAATAGTCCTTACCAGTGGCACATTGAGATCCTTGTGGATATTTGAGTTTTTAACATACCAAGGGGCAGCTGTGATTATTCGTAGAAGTTTATTTTGGCGCCTTTGAATTTTTTCGATATTTGAAGCCGAGGCAGTGCCCCATAGTTGAACACCGTAGCACCATATTGGCTTTAAAATAGAGTTGTAAAGTAGTAGTTTGCAATCGAGACTAAGAACAGAATTTCTTCCAATAAGCCAGTTAATTTGGATTGCTTTTAGTTTCATTTGGGTTAATTTAGCTTCTATATGGCATTTCCAAGTTAAACGCCGATCTAGATGAATACCAAGATATTTGACATGCGATTGTTGAGGCACTAGTTGATTATTAATTTTAATAGGGGGGCATGTTTCCGACGCAAGGTGAATGTAATATGTACGCATTTGTGCTCATTGACCTTTATTCTCCATTGTTTTAACCACAGTTCTAGTTGAAATATATGATCCTGCAGGTATCGAGATGCTTCACGACTGTTCTCGTGTACGCTTAGAAAAGCAGTATCATCAGCAAAAGTTGAGGTAAGGGTGTAATTGTTTGTTGGCATGTCCGAGGTATATATAAGGTAAAAAAGTGGGCCCAGGATGCTTCCCTGAGGGACTCCAGCTTCAATTGGCTGAGGAGAACTTAAAAAATCACCTTCTTTAATAATAAATTTTCGACCGACCAAGTAGCTTTCTTACAGCCTGTGTGTGTTAACCGGTAGGTTTAGTTTCAATTTTTGTAACAAGCCTACGTGCCAGACTTTATCAAAAGCTTGAGAAACATCGATGAAGAGAGCGGAGCAATATTTTCTTTCTTCAAAGGCTTTTCTAATGGCGTTCACTATCCGATGGGTTTGTTCAATTGTGCTATGTTCTCTTCTGAAACCGAATTGATGGTTAGGTATACACCCATTGTCATTTAAAATTGGGGTTAATTTTAATGCTAAGAGCTTCTCAAACAGCTTTGACATGTTAGATAATAAACTAATAGGCCTATATGACTCAACTTTTGTGTGATCTTTCCCTGGCTTTGGTATCACCGTTACTAAAGAGACCTTCCATTCTTGAGGGTAGTATTGAAGGCGTAAAATAGCATTAAAAATATAAAGAATAAATTTCTTTGCTATGCGAGGTAGCTCCAAAAGCATTTTGTTACTGATCTTATCAATACCAGGTGCCTTCTTGGTTTTAGTTTACAAATAGTCTTTTCTATTTCTCTTATATCAAATCTTAGGGGGATAGCTGCTCTAACATTAACAGGCGGTAACTCGTCCGCTATATCGTCAGATATATTTAAGGGAAAATACATTTTTCAAATGATTTACAAACAGATTTCCTTTTTCATTATCATTTCTTGCCCAACTTCCATTCAGGTTTCTTAATGGTGGTTTCGAGATAACTGGCCTTTTGAGATTTCTAGCTGCACGCCATAATGAGTAGTCTGATAGTGGAGTTGCATCCAGGTCCTTAAGATATTTTTCCACGGAAGCCGTCTTCTGAGACTGCAGTAATTTTCTTAGCCTTTTTGTACACTCTTTTAATTGTTTCTTTAGTTGCGGAGATCTGTGCAATTGCCACTCTCTTCGCACTCTCCTTTTTTCATTCAAGATGCGATCGACATCTGTGGAATATATTTTGTTATTATTGGATTTTTTGAGGGTTTTGCAGGAATGTTGAACAGCTAGTTTAATATAACTGTCAAAATTTACAATAGAGCGATCCACATTCTCTGGTGTACTAAGCGGAATATTTTCACTGCAATGGGTACTGAGATATTTTTTATATTTTAACCAATTTATTTGTGTGTGGCTGACGCCGCTGAGTAACCAGGCGGAGATACAATTCTATTAGGGTTCATTATAGTAACTATTGTAGGTGTGTGATCGGAAGATAATTCTAAGGAAGCTTCAACATGAATCGTTTCTGTGCGGATGTTTTTAACCACGCCAAAATCGATGACATCTGGAATTTTTTGCTGATCAGTAGGCCAGTATGTTGGTTGTCCGCTCGCGACCACATTCAAATCCATTTTGGAGATTGTATTAAACCAAGCACGACCCTTTGGTGTTATTAGTCGTGACCCCCAGAAAGTGTGTTTAGCGTTATAATCACCAGCGGCCAGGAAACAGGGTCCAAATGATTTATAATATTTATAATATTGGTCTTCAGATATAGAAAATCTAGGTGGGAAGTATAAAGATGAAATAACTATGTTGCGATTAAGCTCTTCAATGCAAATATTCGTTGCTTGCAGATAGTCTTCACAATTATCACACATTAGGTAGTGTTTGATTAGGTTTTTTATTAAAATGGCAGAACCTCTACAAGCTCTATCTCGAGGGTCCTTGGTATCATATAGTATGTAACCATTGATTTTAAACGTGTTTCTTGAGGTCAAATGAGTTTCAGAAACCATCATGATATAAATTTGTTTATTTTTAAGAAAGAATTCTAATTCATTTTTATGTTGGCGGATGCCGTTTGCGTTCCAGAAACAAATTTTAAACAGTTCATGTCTTGTTAAGTATAGCTTGCAATAACATCGATTGCATTCTTAGCATCTCTTGCATCATATTACCCATTGTATTCGTAAAATTGTTTACTGTTTGCACTAAAGTTTCCATTGTTTTTTCTAATCGACTAAAATTAGTAACGGGAGTTTCATCATTATTTGGTAAAGGACCTTGTATTGGCATTTGGTTTGATTTTAGGGCGTTAGCGTAAGAGGTTCTGTTATTATTAGGCTGCGGAGCCTGAATGTCATTAGTAGTTAATTGATTTGATTCCAGCATTTGAGTGGGATTAGTTTTCGGTCCAACCGACTGCTTGACGATATTATATACAGGGCATCCTCTATAATTGGCAGTGTGATTACCGCCACAGTTGCTACATTTTTTTACGTTGGGGTCGGTTTTAGACTTATCGCAAAGAACTGTGCTATGTAATTCACCACATACTACGCAGACAGGGGGTAAATAGCAGTATGCCTTAGTATGGCCAAATTCTTGGCGGTTAAGACATTGAACGGGACCATTTCTTTTGTGCGGCTCCTCAATAGTTATTCTTCTGTAGAGAATATATTTTAAATTATAAATAGGATGCGTTTCATATTTTTTAAGCTTAACGTCGCCAGGTTCTAACTCCACTCGAAATAATGGCTGGGGATTTTTTTCCTTATTTTTAATATTTGAAACGTTTTTTATTTTAAAGCCCTTCTCTTCCAAAAAAGTTTTAATTTCCTCTGGGTCCACGCATGAGTCTATGCCCTTGATCACTACCTGAAGACCTTTGCTGCTCTTCAGTTGGTATGTGTAAAAGCTTTTTTTAAGGGCTTCGAATTTGTTAATTATTTTACGAAAATCATTCTCATGATTAACCTGTATTTTTGTCTCGTTTATATTACCACGTTTGATTGCAGCTACGTAAAACGAATTTTCACCTATTACCGAGATCACGCTCTTTATTAATTCACTTGAGTTTTGCTCCCTAAGATATATCGGGGGTGGCTTAGATTTTATGATGTTTGGTGCTTCAGAGGATTCATCCTCCAGAATTGCAAAACGATTTTGAGGGTTTATTTTATCAAAAGATGGTACTTTTGAGGCCGAAGCAACTGCTGCAGAGGTAGGGCTGCGACCCCGTTTAAACACTGTTATGTACCTGTCCATACCAACTTGTACTTGAGGTTTTTGACAACTTTTTACTACGGATGTTTCCATTGCATCTGTATTTGAGTTTGTTGCTAAGATTGTTTTTGCCGCTGTGGCAACACTTGCAAGTGAGAGATTAATATTTTTTAACGTTTCACCATCAACCGTCTTTGTAAAAACCGAGGGCGAAAGGAAACGTGTACGAACGATTGGTTTAGCCGTTAGGTAGTTACTATTGTTTTCTTTTGTTTTATTTATTACAGCATTGCCTTCGTTAGCATGCACTGTCACATAAACATTTCTGTCATTTAGTTTTATTGTTGTTTCATTGTTTTTACTCATGCAATAAATTCTTTTTGTTTCTCACCGTTTTACTGTGTTTTTAATATTTTGATTATTTATTGTATTTATAATAACAAATTAGTTTTATTGTTGTCTCACTGTTTTTACTCGTATAATAACAAATACAGCCCGATTCTAAATATTCCCTGGGAAAAAATTCCCGGGGAATTAATTTTTCTCGAGAATAAAATCCTCCTATTCTAAACAGAAAGGGAAAAGAATGATAAGGGAGAAGGAATTACGATTTTTCGAAATCGGCTGTTCTGCTTTTTGACGTTTGGTTTTGGTTGTTAAATGTAATTCGTTTTAAGCAAATAAAAAATAAAAAAGAATTTATAATGAAAATACACAGCATAGCTTTTAGAATGGTAGCAGAACAGAATCGGGAGCAGGAGAGGCAACAACAAACGATTGCAAGGAGGCACTTACGCGATGCGGCGAATCCACTTGAGCTGCCGCAAACTTTGTAAGTACAATAAGTAGCTGTTATAGTTGTTATTTACTTTTTTAATAAATATTTTACTTTTCAAAGGTTTGAAAAATATTATAGGGTAAACAAGCCTGCCTTCAAATACTTATTAGAGGTGTTGACGTCGCACATTGAGCCAGCAAAAAAGTTGTTTGCAATTTCCCCGATTGTAAAATTGAGTGCAAGCCTTCGCTTCTTTGCCGAAGGTGGCTACAAGACGATGTGTCACTGGCTCAATGTAGCCTCAGCAAAGTTCTGAGAGAGGTCATTAATATATTTGAGGAAAATCTGTGCTCAAAGTGGATTAGTTTTTGCAAAACGTCAGAAGAAAAAAGAAAGTTCATTCAAAGTGCAGAAATGTAATAGAACGTACCAATGGCGTTTTAAAAACCGATGGAGATGCCTCCTTGGAGCAAGAGAGCTGCATTACGCTCCAAAAAAGGCAGCTAAAATTGTCAACGTTTGCTCTGCATTACACAACATATGCATTTATTTTAAATGTAATACCGTTTTTATTGATAGTGAAGTTTCGGAGAATTTAAATACCCAAGAAAGTAATCTTATGCCCTAAGTCTCGCCGCAGTATTTAACTGTTGCACAAAATTTTAGAAATAATATTGGAAATAATTTATAATTCATTGTATATTTGCAAATGTACAAATATATTTATATATTTGTGTATATATTAAAAAAAAATAAAAGAAAACTTCAAAAACAATAAAAAACTTAAATTAATAAACTCCAAAAGCAAAACAAAACTTAAACTACAGCTTTAAGGCAAAACAAACTTAAATTCTAAAACTTTTAAATATAAATTCAGGTCACATTTCATTTGTACTTAATAATTATGTCTTAATTCTTCTAATTCTAACATCTTCGATTTTTCTCTATTTTGTCTTCTACTTCTGCAAGCCTCAACTTTTCCATCACTAAATTATGCCGTTTTAGCTCTTCCGAATCGTCTTTTTTAATTTTTAAAATTTTTATATAATTCAATTCCGCCTCCAAATTGCGCCAAACTCTGCTGACCTCCTCTTTACTTCCTTTATGGAAACCGCATGCAATATCTGGGTGCGTTTGCATTGTGTTCAGAAGTAACTCAATTTGTCGCTTATTTGATGTTTTCGACCCAGAAGAAAGAATAATGGCATAATAATAATTAAAATAACATAATTATTTAATTTTCTATAGAAAAATTTAAATACTTACATTTTTGCACAAAGCTCACATTCAATTTTTTGGCGGAATAATTAAAAAAAAAATTCTATCGCATTCTCCCTTTTATTGACATTTGTAATACCTACTTTTTTCCCGGGGAAGAGTTTCCCATTTTCGAAGTTCGTTTAGAATAGGAGGAAAGGGAAAAGGGAAAAAATTCCCGGGATGATTTTGTTAAGAATAGGGGAACAGGGAATAGGGAAAAAATTCCCAGGGAATTTTTATTGAGAATCGGGCTGATAGTTTTATTGTTGTTTCACTGTTTTTACTCATACAACAAGTTGTCTCCGTTTTTATTATTTGTTACAATAACACCAAAAATAAAAGAACACCAACTAAAATGTTTTTGCTCAGTAACAGTATATGAAAACGTATGTAAGTATGTACAAACATACATATGTATATATTTTTTTCTTTTTCTTTTAGTTTTCTTTTTGATAATAGTTCACTTTTGTGTCAAATAATTTAAATAAAATAAAAAATTATTTATGTTTTGCGTCCATTCGCTTGTATATTTATTTAGCAATATCAATTTATTTATCCAATAATTAAAACCGTATGCGGGGTTAAAAAAAACACGTCTGCTCGCAACAGTGTCTCATTTAAGGGAGATGAAATTAAAAATACAAGGGAATTCGGAGGCTTAAAGGAAAAAGCATTACAGGAAGTTATCAAAGGAACAGATTCTGGCGCTAATTTGACGATGATCAAAAGAGATATCCCTTCAAGGGCATCTTGGACGAAAAAAGAATGTGAGAATACCTTGACAACAAAACAAAGAAAGTATGAAGGCTATTCGGCAAATTTTTCAATATGACGCTTGTGAAAATTTTTATACAAAAGATGAAATGTTACTCAAGTATCCTGACAAATAATTAACAAAGTACCAGTCCTGTCGGATAATAGAGTTATTAAAGAGGCACATAATCAGGGCCACTACGGTGTTGAAGGAACACAAGAGTTGATCGAAGAACGGTATTGCTTACCTCAATTAAAGCAAAAGTTAAGGAGAATAGTAAATGACTGTAACGAGTACATTATCACCGAGGATAAAGCAAAACAACTAAGAGATTATTTGAGTATTTTACACCAAAGTGACAACCCACCTATGACGTATCATGTTGATAAAGTTGAATCAATGTTGTCAGATTGTCCAAAATTATGGAAAATACTTAATAGAGAAGTTGATTGCGAGGTGGAGAACATAAGAATTAGAATTGAATCCGAAGACAAAGATAAGGGAAAAGAAAACATAGAACGCAAAAAGAAGGAAGATTTTAAGACATTTAGAAGAATGCTGAAAACAATATAATATCTTCGCATACACCACAGACACGCACGGAGCATTAACAACCACGCTGAAATACTAAGCTGATTTGAACGTTAGCTAAAGTGAGAAAATTGTTAATTCAAAGTTAAAAATTTTGCAGAACGTAAACTTTATTACATTTTTAGTTAAGTTTCAAAAAGTTGTTTTACTTTGTAATAAGAAATTACTTTTCCCAGTTGTCCACCATAATGCAATTCTATCATTTAAGATTACCGATGAAGCCAAATGTGGGTACAAATACATCATGTCGGAAAATTGTAAAAAGAATTCTGAAACCTCATTTTGTCAGGTGTCTGGCAATGAAAATGACTCATGCCTCAACAATCTATTGAACAATGACTCGGCTGCTTATAGCACAAATTCTGCACATGGTGTATCATCCCTAAGGGAAATTGACGATGACATGGATTTATGAAAATGAAATAAAAACCCTCCGGAATGGTACTTATCTGATTATGTTTGACAAGGTTTTGACCGTTAATTCAACAAGATTCAGGAATCTGCGAAAAATCGCTTTTAAAAGTCCCGAAATTAAAATGGCTCCCATTTCTCACCTACACCATAGTACATATCAGCATTACTTTTAGTCCTAATTATAACAGTTTGTATTGCATACGTTTTCGCCAGAAGGCAACGCAAGGTAGAAAATAATAATATCCTTCGCAACTATGATCAGACGCGGACGTCTGATGCTTAAATGGGGGAATAGTTACGGCACGTAATAGCAACTTGACAAAGTATTGCAATTATTAACATTTTTTGTGAACGGATTGTTACACGCACACCAAGGAAAATTAATATTATAAAATTAATTTTGTAGCAGACGCTACATTTTACATTTTATTTTGAATTCTTTTCACACGAAATGTGACTCCAGTTGCTGACAAGCATAGTTGCTGTGCTTTTGTTAGGTGATGATTTCTTTGATAGGATAAATTATGCAGTTCAGTTTCGACAGTCAACTTTAATGTTAATCTAATAAATGAATCCTACATAGTAAGAAATAAATAAAAACAATTTAATTGTTTAGCAATAAAACTTACGTAGTAAGATATAAAGAAAAACATACAAAACTTAAAACAATAAATGTAATGTAAATATAAAAAAAAATTAATAAAGAATTTCAAAAATACAAATAAACAAGGAGAACTGTTTAATTTATATAAGTCCCGAAGATATAATTATATATAACACACTTATACGAAAAAAAAAGTCAGCCATACACTTCTGAATTTATAACTCACTATAACTCTCACAGACCGATTTCAAATCCTGTCGAAGGCATTGTTTTTTAGAATTTTAATAGTTTTTTTTTTCAATTAAAATTATTTCTACGTTTTTTAAATTAGATTCCGCATATATAATATATCTAATCTAATACAATTCGATCTTAAAAACTTTTCGGATAAATTTGGATCTTACTCAATCTGCAGTTTTTCGGATCAATTTAGATCTTAAATATATTGATGGATATAATTTGATCTGCCATTTTCGAAAAAATTTAGATCTTACTAAATCGCCAAATATATTGCTGGATCTAGTTTAAGCTGGCATATTTCGGATCAATTTAGATCCTCCGAAATCCCCAAATATATTGCTGGATCTTATTTGATCTGCCTTTTTTCGGATCATTTTAGATATAAAGGACTATAAAATTGGATATGATTATATATTTTGCCAGATCAATTTTTTTTACTCGGGTATATAATTTTATATCTACCTAGATTGTTATAAACTAATTATGTATATGTTATATCAAAAATTTCTAAGGGTAATCCCAAAATGAGTTAAAATTTTAAAGGTTTGTAAAAAAAAATTTAATAACCCATGTAAAAATCGAAATATATATGAACATACATGATCACACATGGGCTTGTATATAACCATACATGGGCATACATGGTCATATACGTCCATACATGATCTCATATATGACCATATATCTTCGGATCCGAAATTTGAGGGTATATGGTGATATATGCGCATATATTATCATACATGCTCATATATTATTCATGTATGCTCGTATATGATCATATACGTCCATATACCCTCAAATTTCGGATCCGAAGATATATGATCATATATGAGATCATGTATGGTCATATATTGAACAATGTATGGACGTATATGACCATGTATGATCATATACAGGCCCATGTGTGATCATGTATGCTCATATATATTTCGATTTTTACATGGGAAGGAAAAAATAAAATAGTTTTAAAAACACAAACAAAAATTATCTCCCTGGCTGGAATTTGAAATCACTGACATGGAACCACATATGATTGTATCTAATTATTATATCCATATATGTTTTTTTTATAATTCAGATATAAGTATATACATATAGTGTTATATATAATTTCATGTGATATAATGTGTACCATATCTTATAATATAAATCATATCAAATTTTATAAAGATCAATATTTTAATGATTATTATTCCTAATTTTAATTAAGTAGTAAATCCCTTTACGAACACTGGCAATATGTATTGCGGGTGGCAACGTATTGAAGCACATATGTTCTAAATTTCCACTTAACTAAATGTGTTCAGTTTTTATTGGCCAATCAGAATAGAGCTTCTAAAATATTTAGGGACGCTGACATTTTTAAGTATACTTGTTTTTTTATATATATGGATAGAGGAAAGGTTGTGAGGCACTTATATATTTAATATAAAAAGAATTCATTGCTAAGAAAATAAAAAAAAAAATTATTAATTTTTTACGCCTTAAAATATATAACTAGATGTGGTTATATATGGCACAATATATGATATTTTTAAAAAAGTTTATGTTATAAATATATAATTATAGTGGTGGATCCAGCCCTAGCTTTTGGGCGGGAATAATTTTTAGTTTTTACACTAAGATTTAATTTTTTTTTTGTAAAACTTATCATAAACTAGAAGTGGGCACGTTACACAAAATTTTGTGATTAATAGCCACTGAGCTACATCTTTCATCAATTTGCAAATATGTTAACATCTCCCCATAAGAATTATACAGGCCAAAAATTCTACATCTTTCTACATTTACAAAAGATGATCCTTTCTCATTTTGTTCCATCTCACATCTTTCGTTATTTTAAGTGTCATTACAAACAAAATTACAAAAAATCGATTTTCTTTGTGCCATCACTAGCAAACTGACATTGCAATTACACCAATTATTGTTGGGACGATTTGTTAAAAATGATTCATCGATTAATATTAATTCAAAACTTCTTACGATCACAAAAATTGCATAAGTGTCAAAAATTTTAAACTAAAAGTCGCTCAAACACTAAAAATCCAAGTTATATCAGCCTGATTATGATTCAAGTGTTTGTATACCCTTGAGCAAAGTGACTGACTTTGTGGTTGTTGGTTATGTTGCTGTTCCCGTATGCTGTATAATAGTTTATTACTTTGAGCCATCCAAATAACACAGTACAACAGCCAATCTGGGGGGTGAGAAATTCTAAGTCAGGGTGATGGTACTAGGTCAGTATAGTAAAACCCTCAAAGGGTTTGGCGTTCGTATGTGTCATGACCTTTTAAATTTTTTCCTTATCTTGATGTTTTTTCGCTTAGTTGTAACATTTTGGCAAAAACGTAGTTTAACATAACTCGAGAACCACTTGTCCGATTTTGATGAAACACATTTAGAAAAATTAAGAATTACAATTTCTCTAATCTGTTTCTATACCGTTTTCCTATATGTGCAACACTTTCGAAGTTAAAAATGAATGTATGAAGTTAAAAAAGTATTTTTTGCCTAAAAATTTAAATATATTTTTTTTTTAAATTCATAAAAAATCCATAGTGGAAAAAAGTGCCAAAACTAATTACTTTTGCGTAAAGTCACATAACTCATGAGCAAAAAAAGGCAAAGATCATGACAATCGATGTACGCGTTTCTCATTTATTCACAATTAGGTAAATGTATGAATTTCAAAAATTTGCTCCAGATATGCACAACATTATTTGGAGAAAACATTGACACTCACAAGCCGAACTCTCTAATATTTTTCTACTGAACTAAAAGAGAAATATTGATGTGGCAACACTGGTTCTGTAATCTTCACATAAAACATGCATTGTCATTATACTTCTTCTCTTTCTCACACTGGTTCTGTGATTTTTGTCATTCAACAAGTGCCGACGAACCCGAACAGTAAAAGTGATTTTTCTCCAGTTTTTTAAAAGTGAACAAAACTGAACACAATATGGAACTGTGTAGCTTTTGCTACTGCTGTGGTCAATATGTCTCAACACATAAAAAAAGGGGAAATTTCAGTACTGATTTTGTTCAAACATACGAGATGTACTTCAACCAAAATGTTATAGTGAACGAAAATTGGGTACCAAATATAGTGTGTAAAAGCTGCTACAACTGTCTAATGGATTGGAAAAATAGAAGACGTGAAAGTATGCCATTCGGTATCCCAATGACTTGGACTAATCCTGGCGAAGGTCACAATCCATTAAATTGCTATGCATGTGCGAATAAAGGAGCCGCAAAAAGGATAAGAAAATCGTATAATTACGTTGGTGTTGCAAATGCCGCAACACCATTGCCTCATTCGGACCACATTCCTGTGCCAAAAGCTTCTAGCCCAGATATTTTCTCTTCTACGACTGCTCCGACATATCATGCACGTGATGATTCCCCATATGAGCCATCAGTATCCAATGAGCCAATTTTAATAAATCAAAATAAGCTTGATTCAATTGTTGCCAAGTTGGAATTAACACAGCATAAATCGAAAGAGCTGGCTTCCATTTTGAAATCAAACAATTTGTTGGCACCCGGTGTGAAAGTCACAGCTTATCGAAGTCGTCAGGCAACACTCCACAGTTTATTCCTTGTGAATGATGAAAAAACTTCTGCATATTGCCCGGATGTAGGAAAATTTATGGACGCAATGGAAATAAAATATGAAGCAGATGACTGGAGATTATTTATTAACAGTTCAAAACTCAGCTTGAAGGCGGTTTTACTGCATAAGACCAATAAAAAACCTTCAGTTCCAATCGCCTATAGTACAGAAACGAAAGAAACATATGATGCACTGGAAAATATTTTAAAAATGGTTAACTACGCCAAACATATGTGGCGCATATGCTGCGATTTAAAAGTTGTAGCAATGCTTTGCGGTCTTCAAAGCGGCTATATAAAATATATGTGCTTTTTGTGCGATTGGGACACACGATTTTCCGGTGACCAATATGCATGCCACGGATGGAAACTCAGAGAGCACAGCAGGTTACAAACGGCCAATATTATTCGTGAGCCTCTAGTGCCGAAGGAGAAGATATTGCTGCCTCCACTGCATATTAAACTTGGAATTGTTAAGAATTTTATTAAAACTGTCGCCAAAAGAGATGAAGTTTTCTTGTGTTTGAAACTAATTTACCCGAGACTCAGCGAAAGTAAAATTAAAGAAGGTAAGTTATAATATCACATTCATTTCCCATGATTTTCCATCTTAACAAATTAATTTTTTCCAATCAGGCGTAGTAAATGGTCCAGATATACGAAAGCTGATTAAAAGTGACGCATTCAACAATATTTTGATTGACGCTGAATTGAATGCATGGCAGGCAATCAAAGGAGTAATAGAAGGCTTGTTGGGAAAGCATCGTTCTAACAACTACGATGTTTCTGTCGCAAGGATGTTAAGAGCATTCTCGGAAATTGGTGTCCACATGTCCTTGAAAATCCATTATTTACATCATCATCTGGACTACTTAAGCAAACAATTGGCTACCGAATCTGATGAACAAGGTGAACGCTATTATCAAGTTGCTATGCCATTTGAAATGAGGTAATACTGATTTTTTATTTTTTCAAACTCATTTTAATAAAACAAAAACTTACAGATATAGAGGCAAAACGTCGCCGAGTGCAATAATTGCGGAAATTTGCTGGTGGAGTAAGCTTGTGTGGCAAGACAAGGATGATCTTGATGTTAAAGAATTTTCAGGAGATGCAGAAGGGCTAACAGTGGAGTCACACATTGACATTATATTTGGTTCAGAAACTGATGATAGCGATGAATGCGATGCCACTAGTCCCGAACAACCACCATCGAAAAAGTCTAGGCAATATTTATTAAAATAAATAAAAATAAATAAATAAAATAAAAAATTATAAAAATGTTTACTTAATTTTTTTAGTAGTTTATGGCCAGAAGTCTGGAGTTATTGGGGAAAATTTATAAAAAGGCGATAAATGACACTTTTTTGAATAAAAACAAATATCAATATTCTTGTCAAAATGGGATACCTTCACTTAATTGCAGAACGCGTTAATCGATTTCTATGATCTATGTCGCATTTTGTTTATAAGTTACGTGACTTTACATGAAATTAATAACACTTGATCCTTTTTTCCGTTTTGGATTTTTTTTAGGCAAAAAAATATTTTTTTTTCTCCACAAATTTATTTTTACCGGCAAAACTGTTGATTATAAAGAAAAACGTTGTATGAACGGATTAAAGAAATTGTAATTCTAAATTTTTTTGAGTTTGTTTTAGCAAAATCGGACAAGTGGTTCTCGAGTTATGTTAAACTACGTTTTTGCCAAAATGTAACAACTAAGCGAAAAAACATCAAGATAAGGAAAAAATTTAAAAGGTCATAAAAAAAACTGACACATACGAACGCCAAACCCTTTGAGGGTTTTACTATACTGACCCAGACAATAATCCCAAAAATGTTCCATAGTGTAATTTTCAATATGTCCCACTGTGTAGTTAGTGCGTTTTTGATACTATTCTAACCAATATGTTAATATTTGTTATTATAGAGATTAAGATATCCATATAGACCCGTAAAATTATAGCGATTTTTTTTTTAAATATTAGATTTTGTTAATATTCAAATATCAATTTTTAAAGGGGCATCTAAATTTTTTGTATTTTATCAAAATGTGTTTACGGAAGGTTAAACTAACATTTTCTGACGAGAATACTCAATACGCCTCGAATGCGCTTATGGAATGATATTCCAGTCAAATTTAATGCATTTTAAAAAAGTAAAAACAAAGCTAATTTTTTATCATCCTTATAAATAATAAAAAGTTGGCAGCAACTTATGTTTTTAGCCGTAGAAAACCTGATACTGGCTTGAAAATCTTTTAAGTCTAAACATTTTTCTGAATCAAATGAATTTTCTGCAGGATAAGAACAACTAAAATTTCGAGAACTTCTATTGGACAATATGGTTGAAATCAAAAAATAAATATTTTTGAACACAAACCCAAAACGATCTTTTTGAATTCGCACTAATTCGAGAAGATCTAACGTTTTTGATTTGCGAAACATTAATTTTTAATTTGTTTAAAGTACTCGATTTTTATAAAAACATTGATTTATTAGGAGTAAATTTAATTTGCATCTGCAATTTTTATTCGCACAATGAAAAAATTGTGAAAACTTTTGCAATAAACATTGCAGGTAAATTCAGTGACTGGAAGAAATTTTGACAGGTTACATGCTAACTAATTTTTGTTTGCTCTGTGTCATGTTCACTTGCAACAGTCAAGTGATATGCCACGAAACTATTCATTCCCTACAAATTCTGCAACATAACACATTGTGATTGATATGTAACCAGTTTTTTTATTTATTACTTGTCCTCAGTCCTGTGGTATGTACATTTGAGCCAGTCGTGAGACTAGTTATGTGTAAGATAATTCTAACCTGTTCTGTTGCGCATTCACTTACACCAATGCAGTGATATGGTACCCTACACGAGGTCAGCGATATGTCGCAAGTAGCTTAAAAGGTAGAAGTTGCCACCTCCTATGCCCATGTTAAAGTTACCGGTTACTTTCATATAAGAGAACCAACTCGATGACCGGTTTCTGCCACAAAGTTCCGGTCACGTGACTAACTCTGTGACTGGTCCATTTCCCATAGGGTATTTGTAGACACATTACTTTTACCACCCTAGTAACCATATAAGTAGCCACTTCCTTAATAACCTCTAACTTAATGGGTCCAAACATTACTTTGAGGCTCATCGCCTGTAAAATTCATCAATGAAGTAAGGTGTAAAGAAACGCTTTCTTCCCTATGGCTATACAATTCTTTACACATTATTTAGTAATGTGTGGTTTTGCTGGGATATAAAAAAGCCAGGGTCTTTTTCGGTCGCATTATATCGCATAATAGAAAAGGATAAAAAAATATCAAAATTTTCATAAGAGTGTGTGTGTGTATGCTGTGGAAATGTTCATGGATGCTCAGTATGTAAAACTTGTTGTTGTTGGTGATGTTGGTATACACGTTATATTAAAGTGGCCTATATTGTATGAGGAATGTAAAATAAATTTCTATCGCCAATTTGAAAAGTAAAATTCACCAGCGTTTTTAATTATATTTTGTAATTATTTAGTTGTGTAACTTTTTCATAATGCAATGTTTTGAATACCTGTAAATGTCAGGTATTCAACACATTGCATTATGTGTCTATAGTTAAAGGTACAATGACATACAATTATATGTAATTTCAGAAACAATTGCCCTATAATTAAATACATAAAGTAGTTAGTATTCCCTATGTCTGCTTTACACTCTGGGTGTACGTACCTGCATTAGGGCATCCTCTAATGCAAGGGTGCCTAAGCCCTATGCGTTTGGTGCTCATTTGTTTTTGTAAAAGTACTTAGCTTTAGGCTGTGTGTTTATTTGTCGTCCTTCACTGTATATAAGTGCAAGCAACAACACTTTTGTATGCTTTGCTGATAAACATTGACGACAGTGATCATCAATGTAGGTTTTGTTTAACGTATGATATGATATATTTTTTTCTTTATTTTTGTGCATGTATTGGTTTTTGCAATGAAAAATATTGAATTAAGATTAGTTTTTCTTTAAATGTATTGGTGTTCACTCTTCCATAAGGAACTTTTGGGCACCCCTGCTCAAATGTATGATGAAAAGAGTATTACAATTTTAGGTAAGAGTTTTTCTATAAATTTTATTGTTGTAGGTAATGCAATATGTTAATGTTTGTTTTATTTAACTTAAAGCAACGTCAGAATGTACACAATATGTATGTTGTTACATTGGTATTTTATTGTCATTGGTTATTGTATAAAAAAATTATATCACATTCTTCATACAATAAGGGGCACCTTAATATGCATATGACCATCGATTTTAAAAAAATTTTTCGATTTGTAAAAATTTTTTCGATTTTAAAAAGATTTTCAATTTAAAAAAAATTGTCGATTTTTATAAAATTTTTCTAGTTTTTTTTTTACAAATTTATATAATTTTTTTGAATTTTTCTATTATTTAATTAAGCGTACATTTGTAAAAAGTACTTTAAAACGGTTAACCGGGTAGACCGGTCTAGACCGGGTTTAAAACGGGTCTGACGGGGTAGACCGGTCGACCGTAAAACCGGGTAATGGGGGCTGTAACTATTTGTGTTATAAATTTTGTAACTTGTAAAAATTGAATGCATTAATTTTTTCCCAGTGATAATAAGCGATGGTTTCAAACATTTTCATAGATTTAATTTAAATTAGGTTGTTTGTTGAAATTTCTTCCCTTGGTAGAAAAATGCTAATGGGATGCGTATACAGACCTAGCAACAGGATTAAAATGGATGATTTCTTTAATATTCTAAAAAATCTTACATTAAAATATGAAGATGTTGTAATATGTGGTGATTTTAATTCCAATATTCTTGTCGATAGCGACCTTGTAGATGATATGAAATCTATCGGACTCTACTCTACAAATACTAAAATACCAACCCATTACCCTGACACATCAAATTCGTTATTTGATATTATTTTTGTTAGCACTGAAGAAAAAGTGTTACTCTATGACCAACTTACAGCGTCTTGTTTTTCTAAACATGATCTATTATTCCTTATTTTTGATTTCAAACTCCAACTGATAGCTAATATTGTAACTTATTATGACTTTAAACATATTAGTAATAACATTGTATCTATTGAGTTATCAGCCATTGACTGGGACTCAATTTACTACATGCCGTCCGTTGAAAACCAACTAACCTTCTTGGAACAAAAATTAGAACATGTCTTTAACAATTCAGTGCCTGTGAAAACTTTTACAAACAATTATAAAAAGAAGCCATGTTTCAATATAGATATAAAAACCGCAATAGAAAATAGAAATTTGGTTTTCAGCCGATGGAAGCGTCTTAAAACAGATGAACTTCATGAACAGTATTGCAGCGCGAGACGAGAGGTTAATAGAAAATTAAAAGATCAAAATCTGCATACTATACTAGTGTTTTCACGTCTGCTGTTGGATCCTGAAAACATGGAAAATCCAGATTAGATGCATCTGAAATAGATGTAGAAATACTGAATGAAAAATTCACAAATCTACCTAGTGTGCCGTTTAACATAGATTTCTACAATGAATATCAAACTCCAGATCTGCAGAGAGATTTTTTCAATTTTATATGTGTAAATTAAGCAGATGTACTCTCCAGCTGCCTTGCTATTAAATCCAATGCAATGGGTTTCGACAATATCCACCCAAAATTTTCAAAAGCCGTTCTCCCTGTAATGCTACCCTACATTACTTACATTTTTAACACGATTATCACAAAAAGTGTCTTTCCAAGTAATTGAAAATATGCGAAAACACAGTTGCATTACTGCTCTTATCGACGTATCTGAGGAATTTCGTGCAATTCTTGATGATGGTTACATATCATGGCTTGTACTATTAGATCACTCTAAAGCGTTTGACATGGTTGACCATAATATACATACTTTGCATGAAGTTGAAAACAATGTTTAATTTTTCCCCGTTATCCATTCGCTTAATTTCTTCATATTTGTCCGATCGTTATCAGTCCGTTGTTTTCAAAAATATAAAATCCAGTTCTCTACCCCTATATAAGGGTGTACCACAAGGACCCATTCTAGGTTCCCTCCTTTTTACAATTTATGTTAATAACTTAACAAAGCAACTGTTACACTGCAAAGTTCATATATATGCTGATGACGTACAAGTCTATATCAGTAGTCATATGAATAATGTAGATGATTGTGTGTACAAATTAAACGATGATCTTAAACGAATACACACATGGGCAACAGCGAATGGCCTCTGTATCAATCCCAGCAAGTCAAAATGCTTAGTTATAACAAGAAAATCCATTAAAAATGTCTTTGAGATGCAAATATTTTGAACGATCAAATAATCGAAATCGTAACAACATCCAATAATCTCGGCATAATATTTAATAATACACTAACATGGTCAGATCACATTAATGCTGCTGCTGGGAAAACGTACTCTATGCTACGAACTCTATGGAAAACTCAGTACTTCACTCCATATAACATACGCCTTTTACTTGCTAAAAATACCTAATTCCAACTCTATTATATGGATGTGAAATTTTTGCGAGCTGTGATTCTAAAAGTTACAACAAATTAAATGTTGCTTACAATGCGGTAGTTAAATATGTTTTTGGTTTAAAAAAATATTACCATATCTTACCAGTTGCAAAAATCCTGTATGGTGTTACTTTTAGCGATTTGCTGAAAATACGTTCTTTAACTCTTTTACACAAGATTATATATACTCATGAACAAACATAACTCTTCAATAGAATCTCGTTTACGCGATCTCGTAGATTTAATGATTTGTTTCAGATTAGACATCGAATTTTGACCTCTGAATGGCAATTCTATATTCATTCAATACGTCTTTGGAACTTGCTACCATCAACCATTCAATTCATAAGCAACGCTGTGCACTTTAAGAGGGCTCTTTTTAATTATTTTAGTTAATACTTATAATATATAAAAATGTTGAATGTAACTTTTCTTTTATGTTGCATTTCCTTTTTTTTATTCTTAAATTCTATGTTTTATATTATTATTATTAAAATTTTGTTTTCAAGCTAACTATTATTATTTATGCCATTCCTGTACTATAATTATAAGTTTATAAGTCCCCAGCAAAAAAAAGTAGCAAAAGAAGATAAAAAGAAGCAGTGATTTTGACTCCGGTGTTGTGAAAATTTGGATCGGAACCAATGATTTTTACATAGGGGTATCATAGGGTGGAAGTTTTCTTTTATGATCCTTTTTCATTGAATATAAAGACCTTCTTATGGTTTAGTGAAAAAGTAAATCTTTTGTTCTTCCCAAATAAATTTTGAATTAATAATTTAGATTTCAACAGGACATCTGCAATCGGGCCTTAGCCTCATTTTCACAATCTCCCGTTAGCTTCTACCTGGGAAATTAACTGACATATTTGTTGTTGCTTGAGTTTTACTGTTCGTTAAAGTTTAGCGAGAAATTCAGCAATCGAGCCATATTTATCTCTATTCGAAATTCTTGCAATTTTTACTACAATAATTTTTTTACTTTTTGTAGCGCCATAGATTTGAAAAGTGTTAAATTTCATTAAAAATCTCATTTTTATAAGTTGTGAAAAAGAACTGCCTTAGAAGAGAAAAATCAGAACTAAGCAATACCTTAGAATCAATGAAAAATTAATTCCTTAAGAATCACTTCCATTTATTTTTGCTGGGTCTTGTTGTACGGGATATTCAAATAAAATAAATAAATATTTAAATAAACAAAAATTTGTTCGTTTAAACCTTGCGTTTAAACGAACACTGTGCACTAATTGGCTAAAATTTACTGATTCGTTCAGACTGGTAATTGTCTTAAATTTAAGCAGTTCTTATTGATAATTATATCATATTTATAAGTACCCAGCAAAACTTGCTTAGTTCCACAACTAGTTCCACAATTACATAAATCTTTTAAGCCAACACTAGTTCTAATTTCGCGTTGTCATCCATGCTTTTTATTTGAAATTTTCACCCTCGGAACTAGTTCCAAGAAGCCTTCAAGGAGCATTACACCCTAAGATAGATCGAAAAAAAAACAAATATTTTTAGTTATAGTGGAACAGTTTTTAGAACTACATATTTGTCCAAACTTTTATACGAAAAAAAGATTCGTCTAAATAATTTTTTAATTATTTCGAAGAAAAATATTTCAAAAAAAGTCAGTGGCGTGCCCAGGATTTATCAGATTGACTGAGATCGAATGTATACATTAAATATTGAACTTAACAATTTTGTCTGGGTCTACGGGTCTACCACTTAACGACACACATACATTAGATCCAACGCAGAAAACTTCTCTGCTTTTACATTATTTTGATAAAATTCTATGAGACAACATTTTTTTTGACGAAACGTCGACTCGGCTTGGTACAATATTCTTTACCACATTTTCATGAGCGGAAAATCTATTTGTGATACGTAAGATTATTTTATCTAAATATGGAACGAATAAGACTGATCTGTAATATTCCGTTGGGTCATCTGTGCAAATTTGAACGGTATTATTGTGTTCCTAACCGTCTTGGTAACTATGTAGTCTCCACAAAATAATAACAAGCTCCTTCTCAGTATTTCTACCTATCGAATTCAAAATATCAATTACTAAATTGATATGCTCATAAGCCTTTAATTTATTACGATTTACTGACTAATTAACTGTTAATTAATAAGTAATTTTAATTGGAACATTTACTTAAAAAAAAAGGATTTTCTTATAAAACATAGCAATTTTAAATGAAAAAATCACATTTTAAATTTAGATATTCATTAGATATTAAATATTCAAATTAAAAAACAACATTTAAAATTAAAAAAATATCAATTTAAATTAAAAAATATGAAATGCTATTAAAAAAACCAAAGAGCCATTCTATGAATATCACATGTAAATGGACAAAAATATTTTATAAAATTATGAGAATCAAATTGTATCAGTGTTGCATTTTCTTAGAGAAAATCGCAAAAAAATAGCTGTGAAGTAATTAAGCGGTAAAAACCAAGTGAACAATAAACAAAAACTAAAAAAATTGCTTAGAACAGCTGTTTTCATCTAATTACATAAGATTTGCATCTGAAGGTGTAAACACATAGCGGCTTTTTTTGACAACATCATTCATAGGATTTTAATTTGATTTTCCTTAGGTAAAATCAGTTGGAAAACTAGTTAATGTAAACTCTTCTTAACAAACACATTCATTGATTAGCTTGTAATGTAAACTCTTCTTAACAAACACATTCATTGATTAGCTTCTGTTGTTTTTAATATTTTGTCAAATCCCAAGTACAAAAATTACAAATATTTTTAGACAAGTATTCCAACAAGAATTTCCAAGACTTGGCAGCATTTTTATACATTTTTAATTTTTAAGCAGCTATATCTATAACTACTTAGCAAGTCTATATCTACTTAAACTTTATGGAATATTTATATAAAATTCTAAAACACAAACCTAAAATCAAAGGTTAACGATTGAATGAAGCATTTTCATACGGTAATATGAAACACATGGTTCGCTCTCTGAATCACGATTGGGAACCCAGGTGCGCACGATTGTTCTTGATTCATTTTGACGATTATATTTTTATAAGTTTCACTATTTTTTTTTTTTTTTTATTCTCAGATATTTTTTTTAACTGCTAGTTCAGATAAACGAATATTGGAGATGGTGGTAAATTTTTCGTGGATCGCAGCAAGATTCAAAATGAACAAAGATAGGTTCGCTCCGAAAATTTTGTATGGCGAAACATGTTGGTTCAGTTATGATTGGCGCGCGAACCATGAATGAGAGAGCGAAACTCGAATTTCGCTGTTCGTGTGAACATACTATGAGTGTAGCACGAGTCTTGTAGATAAAAGGACAGATAGATTTGCTGAATGTGCAGTTGAATACAATTTTACAATTGGCAAATGAAATAAAGAAAACTAAAGGCATATTTTATTTAAAAAAAATCAGTACACTCAAAAATAAAACTTAAACGAGTATATTTAGGTAAAACATACAAAAATACTTTAAGTTGATAATTAAATATTTTCAAATTTAAAGACATATGTTTTGATATAAAATAAACTCATAATTCTGAAATTTTTGGGATTCCAGTTAAGACTTTTGTGGTATTGGAATCTTAGATTTTTAATATAAAAAAGAATTTGTAAAATTGGAAACGCGAATTTAGAAAAATATACAATTTAAATAATTGAATTAAGGACCTGTGTGAGGTACCTAAATTAGTTTTAAACTAAATTCATATTTACAAAATGTTTCTAATTTTTTTCGAAAAATATTTGAAAAATTTTTAAAATTTTATACAAATTTGGAAAACTGAATTTAGCTCGCACCCCTATTGAAAACAATGAACCACATATGTTATTTTCTAACGTTTTTATTATTTTGTTGTTTAGCCGATTTTTAAACCCAATACAGATTAATAGTAAATAAAGGTATTCCTTTAATTACACCTTTCTTAGAAAACGTTCAAAAAAAGATTAAAGGCGTCAAATTAAATAAAAACACCAATTGACCGGGTTTTAACCACTTGAAAGTGTATTTTTGAAAGTTTTACCCAAATAATCAATAATAGAGAAAGGATAAGTACAGATTTCATCGTAAGCAGCTGCCAAATAAAATTATGTACATATAACAAAGGTTCGGTAACTGAGAGAAAATTGAGCAAATTTCCTGATCTTAAAAATCTCAATTGGTGTTGCAAAGAAAATTCATTGGGACCATTCCATGTCGGATTTGTCATCTCCGATTTTAATTAAATTCGCCACAAATATTGAAAATGGGTAGTGTTTATCAAATCATGAAAATTGGCAAAAACGTCATAATATCGAAATAGTGTCCTCAGAAAAGTGTCGCCCATTACTTCTAAACTATACAACCTAAAATTTTCCTATTGGTACCATATATACTCGTATAAAGGAATAACGTTACTGGACTGACTGACTCACTCACTCACTCATTCAACATCGCCCAGGTAGAAGGCAAAAATTTGGTATGTAGGTTAACCCTCCGGCGTAGACATCCGCTAAGACAGGGTTTTTAGAAATTCCTTTATAAGGTAAATGTGCAAATTTGCAAAAGTGCAAATGTACAAAAGTGAAAATTTGATTGTTTTATTGGTTGATAGATTGACGGTTTGATGGATTGATGGTAATGTATATGTGCAAATATGCAAATAGCCCAGCCCAAGCCGCAGGAAGTAGGACGCTGAAATTTGGTATGTAGGTTCCCTCTGCGGCTAGACATTCGCTTACACAAGGTTCTTGGAAATTCCTTCGGGGACGAGCAAAACGGGGAAAACCCTTTACGGTCTGCCCAAACTCCTATAGCTAGAAACCTGAAATTTAAAATATGCTTTTCTTGGAGTATGTGCTAACTCATCGATGAATAATAACCTGCACAAACCGTTGGACCTAGGAAGTTAAAATGTTTTTTGCACGCTCTACCTCCAGTGTACACTCAGAAAAAAGTTAGTAGAAAAATTTGTAAACGGTTTTCTATCCCACTTTACAATTTATGTACTGATTTTTAGTAAAATGATTATTATTTAGCAAATCTTTTTGCTATTTACATTTTACAAGTTACAGAATTTTTACAGAATATTTACAAATTTTTGTTGCTAATTTCAGAAATCATATTACAAATTTTTGAAAACCGATTTGCTAAAATTAGCAAAAAAAATTACTAATTTGAAAAAAGTGGGTATTAGGAAATGTTATTTCTAGTTAAAACTTACACCTACAAACTTAAATTGGCTTAAAAAGTTACATAGATTAAAAAAAGGTATCGGAAGTGAAGATACCGACTCATGTCTAAAATAGGACACCCACTTAAAATAGCACCAAAAAGTTTTTTTAATTCTTAAAATCAGCCCTAAAAACAATTAAAATTTGATCATAAAAGTAAAAAAAAATTGACTAAAATATTCTTCAAAACCAAAATTACCAATTTTTAAGCCTTTGATTTTTTTTTAATTTTGTCTAAAATATTTTTTGAAAAAATAAATAAAATAAAAAAATTTTGATGCTCGATAAAAAAAATAAATTTAAAATTTTGTACTAAAATTAATAAAATTTAGTATTTTTTTTTGCTGATTTTAGCAAACAGATTTTAAATTCCACTTTACAAAAAGTTGACTAAAATTTAGTAGCGATAGCTAATTTTTTCTAAACATTTCATTTTACTACACGTCAGCAGACATGTGTTGCTAAGATTAGCAAAAAATACCGTTGGTCTCAAATTAGCAAAATTTCCCGTAACAACAGCAAAATTTTCAGTTGACATTATAGACTTTTTTTGGTGAGTGTAGGTAGATAACAGTTAAGACGTGTACGGGGAGGGGCAAAGAGGTGAACAGTCTCCTCCTTAACGGGCTGCCCTCACCGATTTAGCCAGAAAGCTGAAATTTTAAATCTGTTAACTGGCGTATGTGCTAACTCATTGAGAAGCTACATTTCAGAATCTTAGCCAGGCACATGGTAAAAATGTGGGTTCAAATGGAAAAATCTGAAATTTAAGATGTGTTTTACCTGGAGTACGGGCTAACTCATTGTTGAGGTATATCTTAGAATTTTGGTCTGGAACATGGTAACAATTGGGGACTCCGGGTAATTATAAGGAAACTCCGTATACTCCCGGGCAACCATTTTATACGCTAACAACGTAGCGGGCTTTGCCCGATATGGTGTATATGGAAAATATTTGCAAGGTAAAATTGCAAATTGGAAGGGTACAGAAATAGAATGGAAAGGGTACAAGTAAAATTTAAACACTAGACAAGGGATACGAAATAGAATGAAACATAGTACGAGTGGAATTAAAACACTTGACAGAGGGGTTGATATGAAATGAAACTAGGATAAATTGTTTTAAAAGTTCAAAAAGGATTTTTTTTAACTTTTTTGTATGAACATTTTATTTTAAAGGAATAACGTTACTGACTGACTGACTCACCCATTCAACATCGCCCAGCCCTAATTGCAAGATGTAGGAGGCTGAAGTTTGGTATTTAGGTTCCCCCTTCAGCGTAGACATCCGCTAAGATGGGGTTTTCGGAAATTCCTTTGGGGAGGGGCAAAAAGGGGGAAAAACTCTCCTTTCACGGCCTGTCCAAGCACCTTTAGATAGAAACCTGAAATTTAAAACATGCCTTCCTGGAAGTATGTGCTAACTCCTTGATAAGGTACCTTTTAGAATTTTGGCCAGTGATGTTGGCCTGACCAAACCGTTGAACCTAGGAAGTTGAAATTTGGTATGCAGGCTCCTTCTCCAGTGTAGATAACAGCCAAGACCTGATTTTTAAAAAATCGAACGGGGAGGTACAGAATAGGGTGAAGTTATCCCCCTCGACGGCCTTCCCAAACCGTTGGACATGGGAAGTTAATATTTGGTATGCAGGCTACTTCTCCAGTGTAGATAACAGATAAGACGTGAGTTTTGAATAATCAAACGGGGAGGGGAAGAAAAGGGTGATATTCCCCCCTCAATGGCCTGCCAAAACCGTTACAGCTGGAAGGTTGACATCCACCCAGGTGGGATTTTGTAAATTCCTACGGGGAGGGGCAAAAATCTCCCCCGTAACGGCCAGCCCACACCGAAATAGCAAAATACCTGAAATTTTAAACATGTATTACCTGGAGTATGTACTAACTCACTGATAAGCTTCATTTTAGAATTTTAGTCAGGGACGTGGTAAAAATGGGGTTTAAAAGGATGGAAGCTGAAATTCGGTATGCAGGCTCCTTCTCCAGTTAAGGTAAGATGTCAATTTTGGAAAATCTAACGGGGAGAGCAAAAAAGGAGAAAGTTCTCCCCCTTGACGACTTGCCAAAAGCGCTAGAGCTGGACAGTTAAAATTTTGTACATAAGTTCCCACTCCAGCGTAGACGTGCAACCAAGTTGGATTTTCGGAAATTCCTACTGGGAGGTTCAATAAGGGGAAAAGTTTCCCCCTCAACGGCTTGCCCAAACCGCTGAAACTAGAAAGTTAAAATTTGGTATGCAGGTTCCTTCTTCAGTGTAAATAAGAGATAAGACGTAACTTCTGGAAAATCCAACGCGCTTGAGCTGGGAAGTTAAAATTTGGTACATTGATTCCTCCTCCAATGTAAATGTGCAAATTTGCAAAAGTGCAAATGGGCATATGTGCAAAAGTGCAAATGTGCAAATTTTAAAAAATGCAAATGTGCAAATTCACAAATGTAAAAAGTTACAAAAATGCAAATGTGTAAAAGTGAAAATTTGCAAAAATGCAAAAGTTCAAATATAAAAATACGCAAATTTGCAAGTGCAAATGTGCAAAAGAGAACATTTGATTGTTTGAAAGATTTATAGTTTGACGGATCGATGGTTTGATAGTAATGTAAATGTGCAAATGTGTAAATATGCACATGTGCAAATGTGTAAATAAGAAATGTGTAAATATGTAAATATATATTTATTTCATTCAAAATCTCCCAGCCCAAACCGCAGGAGGTAGGGCGCTATAATTTGGAAAGTAGGTTTCCCTTGCGGCGTAGACATTCGCTAAAATAGGGAAGAGAAAGACGGGTAAAAACCCTTGACGTCTTGCCCTTGACGGCTTTGCCCGCTAAATATTTTATATATAAATACATATGTCGGTATGCATTTTTTGCCTCAAAATTGTCAAAGTGCCGATTTGCCGATTTTTACTACAAAAATGCCGGTTTTTTGATAAATACTTAAAACACGGTGAGTTTGTTTATTTTCATATAATTAACAATTTTGGACAACACTGGAATACTTGTTACATTAAAAAGAAATAACTGTCACCGCTTATTCTAAAGAGAATAAGTAAAAAAGACTTAAATTCGGCTGTGCCAAATTCTTAAATACCCTCCACCAATATCCCTAAAATTGTACCCTACTGGGTTTGATACAAATAATAAGGGTATTCACTCTTGGTAGTAAATTACCCTTGTAGACCTTGTAGAGTTTGTAGATATAGTAAAAATACTAACATTTACTACATCACAACAACAAAATGTATAGAACTAAAATTTACTAGGCTGTGGTTAAAATACAAAACCAAAAGGAATAGTAAATACATGTTGTACATTACGAGACTAAAACAGCTGATCGTTTAGCCGACAAAACTTTTTCTTGATTTTTTTATTTTTCATTTTGTGGTCACTATTAAAATAAAGTTGAATAATTGCATTTTGCTCTAAAAAAATTATAATTTTATATTTTTTCGTAATTATATGCATTTTTGTTAACTTCAAATTCTTTTTGATATTTTAAGTTTTCAAATTGATGAAAAACAATACAAAAATCAGCTGATTGATTAATTTACAGTAGCTGTGTTTATGCGGGAAGTAATATACGAAAAAGTCGTTCACGCTTTGTAGTATAAAATCGTTGTAAATATACAAGGGTTGAAATATACTATCAAGAGTGAAAACACTTAATGTAAAAAACTTTTGAAGTAAAATTATACAAAATTTAAACGAATCAAATCAAATATATTTACCTTTTTTAAAATATATTGTTGAAATTGTTAATAATATTAACAAAATATTTCAAAGTGAGTCAACATAAATACACAACCCATACAGCCAAAAGGCTTTTAAGAACTGTATTAAGTAATTTTATAAAAATCGATATTTTAAATGATGAAATTTATTTAACGGAGTTTATGAACACAAAGAACTTTTTGAAATTTGATGAGGTATATTTGAGATTAATGGCTAAAGAGTTAATATCAGAATTAAAGCTTAACAACAGCGAAATTAACAAAATTGTAAATAATTGTATCAATTTTTATATAGAACTTGCAAATCAAATATTAAAACGTTTTGATTTTGGACAAAAATCTTTAAATATGATAAACCCTAACAAAATTATGAACAAGGACAATAATTCTTTTATGGAAATTCTAAAAGAATTCCCCAGCATTATTTCTGAAAAAGAAAAACAAATTTAAGAATCTGAATTTTTAAAATTTAAAGAATTTTATGAAGGCAGTGAAATAAATTTACAAACTTTTTGATAAAAGATTTTAGATTTTAAACGTGGGGAATCTACTGTTGCATTTCCAGTGCTGTTAAAGTTTGTACAACAAATTATGGTCCTTCCACATTCTTCCGCAAATGTGTAAATAATTTTTAGTCAAGTCAACCTAAATGAAACAAAATTTCGATGTTCCCTGGAAAATGAATCTTTACAAGGAATTCTATTTTCTAAAGATTACTTAAAATTTGATAATTCAAACTGTTTTGATGCTAATATTAAAAAGGATATAATAAAAATGTCAAACTCAAATATGTATTTACTAGCGGGCAAAGCCCGCTACGTTGTTAGCATAGAAAATGGTTGCCAGGCCTAACGCCCGAGAATATACAGAGTTCCCCGATAATTACCCGGAGCCCCCAATTTTAACCATGCCCCTGAGATTTACCTCAATAAGGAGTTATCTCATACTCCAGTTAACACATATTTCAAATGTCAGGCTTTTCTCTTTGAACCCTCATTTTTACCATGTACCTGGCTAAAATTCTAAAATGTAACTGATAAATGAGTTAACACATACTCCATTTCACATATTTAAAACTTTATGTTTCGGTGTGGATAGCCCGTTAAGGAGGAGACTGTTCCCCTTTTTGCCCCTCCCCGTACACATTTCCAAAAATCCGACCTAGGTAAATGTTTACACTGCAGGAGGAACCTTTGCACCAAATTTTAACTTACCAGCTCCAGCGGTTTTGGCAAGACGTCAAGGGTGAGAATTTTTCACTTTTCTCCCTCTCCCCATTGACTTTTCCAAAAATTACGTCTTAACTGTTATCTACACTGAAGATGGAGCCTGCATACTAAATTTCAACTTCATAGGTGCAACGGGATTTGTGTAGGCTGTTAAGGGGAGACTTCATTGGGCAGGGGTTTGGGCAGGCAGTGAAAGGGGTTTTTACCCATTTTGCTCTTCCCCGTTTTAGCGAATGTCTACGCCGCAGGGGGAACCTACATTCCAAATTTCAGCGTCCTAAATCCAGAGGTTTGGGCTGGGAGATTTTGAATGAAATAAATAAATATTTACATATTTCCACATTTACACATTTCTTATCTACACATTTTCACATGTGCGTATTTACACATTTGCACATTTACATTACCATCAAACCATCGATCCGTCAAACTGTAAATCTATCAAACCACCAATCCTTCAAACAATCAAATGTTCTCTTTTGCACATTTGCACTTGCAAATTTGCATATTTTTATTCAGCTTATTTTGTTGTTTATTTTCAATCATTGCTTAATAACTGACAAAAATAATAAAAACAATCAAAATTCGTTTAAAATCATCAATTTTTAACTGACAAAACGTTAGAAAAAACGATTTTTGTAGATTGTTTTCCAATTGCAAGTTTTTTTATTTGTATGTAATTATAAAACATAACACACACAGATTTATATATTTTTATTTTCTATGTCTGTATGTATATTTGGACAATTTCTTGTAATTTGTATTAAAAAAATTTTGTAATAAAAACTCAAAATGGAATTATTTGAACTACTATTTTTAGAAACAAAAAACATAAAATTTTACATTTAACAAAAAAAAAATAATAAACTTCTAAAAGCCTGTATATTTTATAGTTTGTTTTCTGAATGACTGATTCAAATAGTTAAAAAATACAATATATTTTTATGAATTTATATGGATTCTTCATTTAAATAAACTATAATCGATAAAGGAAAATATATAGTGAGTGTGTAAATCATATAAGTATAATTTATATCCTAATACTCTAAATAATCACTAGAAACGGAAGCTATCGGCTCCTCAAATTTTTATAATAATTAATAAATCACATTTTGATTTTTCATTCGAGATTCGGAATCAGCGAATCCCAAGTCCTTTAAAAACGATTGGTTAAAATTTAATACATTCAATATATTAAAATTTTAAAACTAATGGCCGCCATTTTCAGTTTTTTATTTCCGATTAAAGATTCGTGACCAGAAACTGTGAAACCCCCTTTAAGATACGTTTTATACTTTTATCCTCCGAATTTTAGTTTTATCTAAATTTCAGATTTGGAATCAGAGAATCCCAAATCTTTTAAAAACGATTGGTTAAAATTGAATATATTCAGTATATTAAGCAGGAGACAATTGAGCAAATTTACCTGATTTCAAAGCAAATTTTTCCCCTTACTGGACAAACTTGAGCAAATTTCCTTGATTTTCAACCCCTGTTTTAAAACCAATTGCCTATTCAGAACGTATATAAGCCACAAAGATAATGAGGATTTTGAGTACATATAAATAACTTTATGTAAAAATAAAAGTACCCGAATCGGTAACATACACTGAGGAGCATAACTGTATCACAAACCAACAACTATCACCTTAACAACCTATAATTTCTATAAATTTTACTTAAATGCCATCAAATTTTTTATATTATGTTTGTACAAGTGTCTTCTCTCTTTCAAATAGGTTTTATTAAGATTTGATCACAAATACACAAAGCCATAATGCAAAATATATCAAAATGATACAGTTTCGCACTCACTATTTTTTTATATTTTTAAAACAATAATGTATATTTAATAACTTGGTCGAGTAACCCTTTGCCTTCTTAAGCTTCTGGATGCGATTAGGTAGACTTTGTGTGTACCTCTGCATAAATTCTGGAGGAATCGGCTCCCACACTTCCTTCGTCCGCTCCCACAACTCGTTCACGCCTTTTAGAGGACTGGCATATTTTGCAAGCTGCGATTTGACGTGACTCCACAAATTCTCGATCGGATTCATATCCGGAGATTATAGAGGCCACGTCATCACACCAAATTTTTTGCTTTTTGAGCCAGTCTTTTACTGGATGTGCGATGTGTTTGGTATCATTGCCTTGCTGAAAAATAACTTTTTCAGCAGCAAAACCCATTTTTCCACTACATTATGAAGATTTTGTTTCAGGATGGACAAATGTTGTTCCTTGCGCATAGTTGCATCGAAGCGCACTAAGGGTCCCACTCCATCTTTAGATATACAACCTCAAACATGATAGAGCCACCACCGTGTTCGACCGTTTGGCGTATCTAATTTCGTTGGATTGTATCAAGGTCCTTAGTCCAATACCATGCACTCCCATTGGATTGAAAACGATTAGTTTTAGTCTCATCAAAACAAATAACCTTGAAATTATTTAATATATGTTATGCTCCTCAGTGTATATCTAATATATAAAATTCTCGTGTCACAATGTTCGTTCCCATACTCCTCCGAAATGGCTTGACCGATTCTTATGAAATTTTTTATGCATATTCAGTAAGTCTGAGAATCGGCTACTATCTATTTTTCAAACCTCTAAGTGATTAGGGGTGTCCACCCCAAAATTTTTTTTTTTATTTTTTCGATAAATTTTTTTTTTTTTAATTTTTTTAAAAAATACATACAACCTTAAATTTTCACTTTTCTATCACCAACCCCTGCTTTTTAATAGTCATTTTCATAATTTTATCATTTTTTATCCCGCTCGATAACATCAATTATTATTATTATTGGTAAATTATCCCCTCCATGTGTCTACCGGTGTCAAACAATGTGTGTTTGTGGCTTAGATCTGAGCACACCATGTTTTTCACACGGACAATTATACGTTGCATGCTCTCGAGTGGGTAAACCATCAAGTTTGTTTGTATTAGCTAAAGACTGGCTAACAAAAAATATTGTTCACGCTGTAGCGCATTAAGAGATTAATAGTATGTAATGAATTAATAATATAAATAATTATTACTTTTAATAAATTGAAAAAATTAATGTTTGGTGTTTTGTTATTTTAATATTCCCTCATCGTTCACAGCGCTCCATGCCTTTTTTACTCATATTCCACATCCTTATACACTTCCAATAAGTTAGTTATTTTTTTTTTCTACACTAGAAATTCCCTAGAAATTATTTACATGGCAAAACAACGTTTGCTGGGTCAGCTAGTAACATATAAAGATACTTCATAGAGCTTGTCAAACCATAAACATACTCTGCGGGAAAAGGACCTATCCCAGGACACGTCACGTGACTTGTTCATTGTGATAGGCACCGGTCACGGGACCAGTTTTTTTTATATGAAAATTACTGGTCACTTTAACATAGGCTTTTCCTAGGAGGGGGTCAGTTGCCCTCTGTGACATGTCACAGACTGGTCTAAAATAACATGTCACACAACTAACCCCAAAGAACATGTCACAGAACCAACGCAAAATGTCATATCATCGCTTTTAAACCAGTCACGTGGTAGGTACTTTAGGAACCGGTCTTCGTTTCACCTATCTCCTGATATGTATTTTCGGAACCGGTTTAGTTTTCACCTATCACTGGACAAGTACCAATTCCCAAATGACCTCTTTTTTCCCGCAGGGTATCTTTTTATGTTGTTGTACAAGACATTTAACTTACGTGGATCACAATTGGCAAATAGCTCACACCAGTAAATTAAATCAAGAATCAGATAGAATTTTGCAGGAAGTATTCTACTTAAGGAAGTAAAAAAATTGTGTGGACCAGAGAGATCTCAACTTAAAATATATTTGGCCAACCAAAGTGCTCACATGATTTGTGCAAATTAAATACTCATTGGAAATTTGCCATTTATACTTGTGACTTTTTTCGCCATTTATATTGAAATCATTTTCAACATCTGGAGTAATAGCTTTCTTCTGAATTTCCATACATTTAGACTTTTTCTACACAAAAATTATATTAAGGTCATCATTAATTTTTTTAATACTCTCCCTAATTGATCTCACTGGACTACTCAAAAAATCTGCACGTGATCTGCATACCTATGAATTTTACAATTAGAAAGTTGATTGGACAAATCATTCACATATATATTGAAAAAAGACGTGGCCCGACTTAATCCTAGCGGTACTAATCTAATAAGAGGCAATGGGCAAGATCAAGTGTTGTTCACAAATACATATTGTGGTTCTGTTAAGCTAAAATAACGTTTGAGAAAAATTAAAAAATGTTTAAGTTTCATGCATAAAGTTGAATGATCTACAGAAACCGTTCCCAATAACTTTTACTTCACGGCCCCTTAAGACACTTTTACTGGCTGACGGACCACCAAAGTTGTAAATTTTTTATATTTAAATAAAAACATTTAAATCTGAAGATTTTCAGAAAAAATAGTAATAGTAAAAAATACGGAAGATATAAAAACGTTTTTATTATTGTAGAATTTAAGAGATTTACCAGATTAAATTTTTTGGAAGAACCTTTCCATTAAATTACCCTAGAAGAATTACCATTTTGAGAGGTTCTCAATAAAAAAAAAGCTTCTAAGTATCTGTTATTTTTATAGGAAGGTTTTCTAATGGAGAAATATTGTTAGAATAATGTGTTCTAAGTTCTAAGAATTGGAATACCCCAACTGTTTTATCAGAGTTTCTTTTTAAACCACATAGTTCTTATTTCCTTCATAAGTTTTGAAGATCGTGCTTTATTCATTATTTTTTTAATTTTTTTTAAATACTTTTTTGTCAACTAACATTGGAAGTTTATTTATTTTTGCCTTCTTATTATTAAAGATTTTTTCCGCACTCCTCTCGGACTCCTTTGGACTGTCATAGGGTGGATATTTTCTTATTTTATCCTTTTTCATTATGTCTAAAGCAGTTCTTATGTTTATTTCCAAATAAGTTTAGAATCGGGGCTTAGCCCCATTTCTTCAATGCCTCGTTAGCTTCCACCTAGGAATTTAATTGACTTATTTGTTGCTGTTTCCCACAAAAGGTTTTAGTTTGGCTGTTAGTTAAAATATAAAAGGACATTAAGGTTATCGAGCCTTATTCATTAATCGAGGCTTATTTATTAAATTACATTACTCGAATTTCTTACAATTTTTACATTTGTTTTTTTTTTTTACTTTTTATTTTAAAAATTTTCAGCATATATTATTTACGATTATGTTAACTACGATTTTAATATTTTCTAATACATTTATTTATATTTATAGAAATAATTATTTATATAAAATTATGAAAAAGTTCAACATCATAAATGCTTAAACATAAGTGTGTGAATCATAGCTGTTAACTTTCGACTACAATAAGTAATCAATTGGATTATATTTTAAAAAGAATTATAAAGATTATAAAATCCTCTTTTGAACAATTTCTGATTACTAATTGATTACGATTTTTAATAATCAAGTAATCAAAAAATAATCCGACTTCTTTCAAAGATTGTTTTTGATTATTTTAGATTATTTTCCAAAAATTTTGAATTTACATTAATTTGTTTTCAAAAATTCTAATCTAATAAAACAAAACTAGATGTTTTTTGTTTAAAAAATATACGAATGTACGTTTTGCGCAATCACGCTCAATTTCACAGATATGTTTAAAATATAGTATTATTTTTTTTATAAATATTGTAATTTTTAAATTTTTTCTCTATGAAATAAAAGTTTTTGTATAGAATCTTTAAGGTAAAATTTTATCACGATATAGTGTCTTCAGTGTTTATTAACACTATTTGAACAAAAATGTTGTACAGGTCTTTTTTGTACTTTGGTAATATAAATGAAGATAATTTTTTTAATTATATTTTGTATTTTTTTGCAGCTATTGGGTATACAAGTTAATAATGTCGATTTGGACAACAGATGACATAATGATCACATATGATTTGTGTCAATAATAACAAATATGGTATTTTGGAGGATAAACATCTGTAATTATAATTTAGTATCCGATAGACGCCAAAGTGAAAACACACATTTTTTCCAATCGCTATAATAATGTCGAAGTCTGATAACCTTCTTTTATTTGAAGAAAACGGCTGCTGAAAGTTATCGTTTGTTGGAAGAAGCTTACGGTCAACATGCACCAACTCAAAAACTTGTGAATGATGGTTTGCGCGATTCAAAAGTGGTGATTTCGATACAGAAGATAAGGAGAAAAAGTTTGAAGATGAGGAATTGAAAGCATTACTCGACGAAGATTATTATCAAACGCAAGAAGAACATGCATTATCATTGGGAGTCACACAACAAGCCATTTCCCACGTTTAAAAGCATTGGGATTCTTTCAAAAGCAAGGAAATTGGGTCCCATATGAATTAAAGCCGAGAGACGTTGAAAGGCGATTTTGAAGGCCGGAAATGCTGCTTGAACGCTACAAAAAGAAGTTATTTTTGCATCGTATTGTTACTGGTGATAAAAAATGGATACATTACGATAACCCCAATCGCAAAAAGTCATATGTAAAGCCCGGCTAGTCAGCCAAATCAACTCCGAATCCGAATATCAATGGCGCCAAGATAATGCTCTGTATTTGGTGGGATCATATGGGTGTTTTGTATTATGAGCTGTTGAAACCGGGTCCGACGAAGTGGCTACAGATGGACAATACTTTGTATCAAAAATGTATTAATTCATTTAGTTATTACAATAAATGCATTTTTCAAGCAAAAAAATCTACCTAGATCAATGGACATCCTCTTGAGCAGTTTGGTATTAAAAATGAGCAAAATCAATCCATCGGTTAAAAAGTTATGAGTGAAAATGTGAAGGTACCTCTAAATCATAGTAGCGACCGGTTAATAATATATTTTCTCATATTTATTTACCAGTCGCTTAGAAGTGAATAATATTTTATATTCACCTCCAATATTTTTCACCTCAAAAATTTGTTTCACTTCTAAAACTTTTTACCACCTCTAAAAATGCTATGGTACTCCTATGAATCATTTGGTTATATCCACAAATGTCCCTTACTTATTTTTTTTTATTCATGAAAACTTTTGTGATCTTATATTTTTTTAGGGCTTTTTTATAGAAAATAATTTTTTGGGGATGGTATAGTTTATACGAGCACTATAATACATATTGTGCCACACAATTAGAACCTTAAATATACTTTTATTCTTAAATACCATATTTAAGTTTTTAAATTCTACAATATGGTTGATTTCGTACATATTTAGACATTTGTGGGTTTTAATGTGGGAAGGCTATGAGAATATGTGCCTCGCTTTAATTTAAAAATTGTACCAGGCCCAAAAGTTTATTTCGATATGGAGCAATTCCATATGAAAGCGATCACCTTTTGGACGATTGCCCAGCAAAAAATAATGTACCTACATATTTTTTTTTTTATAGTGACTGGTTTAGTGGTGTTGTACACCACTGTCATGTGACAAAATTGAAGAATTCTTCATAAGGGACCTCATTGAAAGTTGTTTTAAAAAAAACTACTAAAACGAGTGATAGCTCGTTGGAAAGGTATTGAATCAGGCTTTAATTGAAAAATAAAATTTTCCTAATTTTTCTCAGAAATTTACCTTTTTTCCCATGAAAATTAAATTTTCCCATGAAAATTAAATTTTCCGATTTTCCACAGAAGCTCCTAAATTTTCCGGCTAATTTTATTTTTTTTTGGATTCCTCATAATTTTTGCTTTAAGAATCAGCAATAAAAAAATGAGCCCCGACTCCTTGTTTGGACAGGAGAAGAGCATTTAAGAGACCACCTTGTTCTCATTGTTTTTATATTTTTTATAATTGAATTATTTTTAATTATTTAACATTATTTTATTTTATTATTAAAAATACATTTTAAAAATTATTTTACAGTTAAAAATACATTTATGAAGAAACAATCAATTTTTTTTTAAGAGGCCCAAGTTGAGTGTGTAGTGAATATGGTCTGCCTGCCTTCACAAGATCGGCCATAAATCCATGGAAAATAGCAGCAGTGGCATGTAATGGCACACCAAACTCGACTGAGGCATAAAATGTTTTGTAAATTTTTTAAATTACCAGGTAATAAATATTTCGCCTAAAATGACACGTGCAGGAACAAGTCATAAAACACGGATTTTCCATAAATATGGCGAAATATTTATTACCTGGTAATTTAAAAAATTTACAAAACATTTTATGGCCTGTCTAATGCCAGCACGCAATCTTTTGGTCGTAGGATGGCAAACTTAGAAAATCCCACTTTTTCTGCTGGGCATTTCTCTTTGAACTGATGGTATGCTTCGGATAGATTACATAATAATAATCTGCGCTGCTTGTGTACTTTTTCTCCATCTTCACGTGTGATAACATAGTCACGTGTACCTGGGCAGGCGCGGCTGTTGTCATCATTGCAGTAAAAATCTTGAATCAATTTCACCGTTGCTTCGCTGAGGGTCCTTGAGCCAAATTTCTTGGTGGGAGTCGCCAATATACCCTTCTGTCGAACTAATTCTTTGCTTCTTCTCGCGATGTAAAAAGATGTTTGAAACTGTTCAAACGCAAGAAGAACATGCATTATCATTGGGAGTCACACAACAAGCCATTTCCCTACGTTTAAAAGCATTGGGATTCTTTCAAAAGCAAGGAAATTGGGTCCCATATTAATTAAAGCCGAGAGACGTTGAAAGGCGATTTTGAAGGCCGGAAATGCTGCTTGAACGCTACAAAAAGAAGTTATTTTTGCATCGTATTGTTACTGGTGATAAAAAATGGATACATTACGATAACCCCAATCGCAAAAAGTCATATGTAAAGCCCGGCCAGTCAGCCAAATCAACTCCGAATCCGAATATCAATGGCGCCAAGATAATGCTCTGTATTTGGTGGGATCATATGGGTGTTTTGTATTATGAGCTGTTGAAACCGGGTCAGACGAAGTGGCTACAGATGGACAATACTTTGTATCAAAAATGTATTAATTCATTTAGTTATTACAATAAATGCATTTTTCAAGCAAAAAAATCTACCTAGATTAATGGACATCCTCTTGAGCAGTTTGGTATTAAAAATGAGCAAAATCAATCCAGCGGTTAAAAAGTTATGAGTGAAAATGTGAAGGTACCTCTAAATCATAGTAGCGACCGGTTAATAATATATTTTCTCATATTTATTTACCAGTCGCTTAGAAGTGAATAATATTTTATATTCACCTCCAATATTTTTCACCTCAAAAATTTGTTTCACTTCTAAAACTTTTTACCACCTCTAAAAATGCTATGGTACTCCTATGAATCATTTGGTTATATCCACAAATGTCCCTTACTTATTTTTTTTTATTCATGAAAACTTTTGTGATCTTATATTTTTTTAGGGCTTTTTTATAGAAAATAATTTTTTGGGGATGGTAAAGTTTATACGAGCACTATAATACATATTGTGCCACACAATTAGAACCTTAAATATACTTTTATTCTTAAATACCATATTTAAGTTTTTAAATTCTACAATATGGTTGATTTCGTACATATTTAGACATTTGTGGGTTTTAATGTGGGAAGGCTATGAGAATATGTGCCTCGCTTTAATTTAAAAATTGTACCAGGCCCAAAAGTTTATTTCGATATGGAGCAATTCCATATGAAAGCGATCACCTTTTGGACGACCCCTCTCCGATTTTAAAATAAATAGTCTCAATCGATTGCCCAGCAAAAAATAATGTACCTACATATTTTTTTTTTTTTTTATAGTGACTGGTTTAGTGGTGGTGTACACCACTGTCATGTGACAAAATTGAAGAATTCTTCATAAGGGACCTCATTGAAAGTTGTTTTAAAAAAAACTACTAAAACGAGTGATAGCTCGTTGGAAAGGTATTGAATCAGGCTTTAATTGAAAAATAAAATTTTCCTAATTTTTCTCAGAAATTTACCTTTTTTCCCATGAAAATTAAATTTTCCCATGAAAATTAAATTTTCCGATTTTCCACAGAAGCTCCTAAATTTTCCGGATAATTTTATTTTTTTTTTGGATTCCTCATAATTTTTGCTTTAAGAATCAGCAATAAAAAAATGAGCCCCGACTCCTTGTTTGGACAGGAGAAGAGCATTTAAGAGACCACCTTGTTCTCATTGTTTTTATATTTTTTATAATTGAATTATTTTTAATTATTTAACATTATTTTATTTTATTATTAAAAATACATTTTAAAAATTATTTTACAGTTAAAAATACATTTATGAAGAAAAAATCAATTTTTTTTTAAGAGGCCCAAGTTGAGTGTGTAGTGAATATGGTCTGCCTGCCTTCACAAGATCGGCCATAAATCCATGGATAATAGCAGCAGTGGCATGTAATGGCACACCACACTCGACTGAGGCATAAAATGTTTTGTAAATTTTTTAAATTACCAGGTAATAAATATTTCGCCTAAAATGACACGTGCAGAAACAAGTCATAAAACACGGATTTTCCATAAATATGGCGAAATATTTATTACCTGGTAATTTAAAAAATTTACAAAACATTTTATGGCCTGTCTAATGCCAGCACGCAATCTTTTGGTCGTAGGATGGCAAACTTAGAAAATCCCACTTTTTCTGCTGGGCATTTCTCTTTGAACTGATGGTATGCTTCGGATAGATTACATAATAATAATCTGCGCTGCTTGTGTACTTTTTCTCCATCTTCACGTGTGATAACATAGTCACGTGTACCTGGGCAGGCGCGGCTGTTGTCATCATTGCAGTAAAAATCTTGAATCAATTTCACCGTTGCTTCGCTGAGGGTCCTTGAGCCAAATTTCTTGGTGGGAGTCGCCAATATGCCCTTCTGTCGAACTAATTCTTTGCTTCTTCTCGCGATGTAAAAAGATGTTTAAAACTGTTCAGAAATCTTGCGTATAGACCATGATTGAGGCAGCACAGATAAAATGAGATATTTCTCCGGAAAAGTGGTCGCTAAATTGAATTTTCTTTTCAACTGCTCAATCATTTGTTTGCCGTCATCAACGTCATCTGCTTGACTGCATTCGTTATCAGAGCCTTCATCAAATATTGTCGCGATTGCACTCATAACCTTGCCTTTTTTATCTTTCCTGTATTTTTCACTTCGCAACTTTCTTTTTCTTTTTAGGCGTTTCACCTAAAGTGGTAATAGCCTCATTCAAAGGACTCAAAGACATATTGACCATCGGAATGTCTGCCTCACTATTAGATGAAACATTTTGTTCAATTGTCATTTCACTCTCGGATTGTGGTTGCATTTGTTTCAATGCATTTGCTTGTTGAGACAAATCGATTTTACACTTGGGGCAAATGAATTCTGCTTCTTCACCGTATTGTATATTTAATTCATTCATGTATCGCTTCGAAACACCAGTTAATTTTAATACTTTTATCTTTTTCGAACGATGTCCACTCTTGTTAAACGGATTGCAGCAAAATTTATTCATTTTACTTTAAATTGTCTTTACAGTTTAACTCTTTACTTTACAAAAAAAAACACTTTAACACTTTCACCTTTAGTATTCAACTGAAATTTGACTCAGAGTGTGTGAAGTATTTATATTTATTTTTTGGTAAAAAATAGGTAAAAAAAAATAAGCGATATTTGCTTTTCTTTAATAGGAAAATTTGCGTGAATTACTGGTCATAAAATGTTTTTTAAAGAGGGACTTAATTGGTTACTGCCAATAAGCCGACCACAGGTCATAAAATGTTTTGTAAATTTTTTAAATTACCAGGTATTAAATATTTCGCCATATTTATGGAAAATCCGTGTTTTATGACTTGTTTCTGCACGTGTCATTTTAGGCGAAATATTTATTACCTGGTAATTTAAAAAATTTACAAAACATTTTATGACCTGTAGCCTCAGTCGGGTTTGGTGTGCCATTACATGCCACTGCTGCTATTATCCATGGATTTATGGCCGATCTTGTGAAGGCAGGCAGACCATATTCACTACACACTCAACTTGGGGGTCTTAAAAAAAATTTATTTTTTTCTTCATAAATGTATTTTTAACTGTAAAATAATTTTTAAATTGTATTTTTAATAATAAAATAAAATAATGTTAAATAAATAAAAATAATTCAATTATAAAAAATATAAAAACAATGAGAACAAGGTGGTCTCTTAAATGCTCTTCTCCTGTCCAAACAAGGAGTCGGGGCCCATTTTTTTATTGCTGATTCTTAAAGCAAAAATTATGAGGAATCCAAAAAAAATAAAATTAGCCGGAAAATTTGGGAGCTTCTGTGGAAAATCGGAAAATTTAATTTTCATGGGAAAAAAGGTAAATTTCTGAGAAAAATTAGGAAAATTTTATTTTTCAATTAAAGCTTGATTCAATACCTTTCCAACGAGCTATCACTCGTTCGCTTTATTAGTTTTTTTTTAAACAACTTTCAATGAGGTCCCTTATGAAGAATTCTTCAATTTTGTCACATGACAGTGGTGTACACCACCACTAAACCAGTCACTATAAAAAAAAAAAATATGTAGGTACATTATTTTTTGCTGGGCAATCGATTGAGACTATTTATTTTAAAATCGGAGAGGGGTCGTCCAAAAATTTGCCAATTTTGATCGTTTTCATATGGAATTGCTCTATGTACTTAATTGAAAAATTATATTAATTTTTTTATGGTTTAAATTTTTAGCGGATTTCTATTGGGTTCTCCCAACGAACACATGGGATTATGTTTGCTTTTTAGAAAGCTTTGTATTTTTTTTTTAATCGGTCTTTATGTATGTAAGGTAATGTTTGTGGAGTTAACACAAACATGTTCAACACCTTTTATTTTAAAATATTTTTTCTGAAAGTGCTCCCAGGATTAAATAAAAAAAGGTAAAAAAAACATATATGTTACAATATAAAATTTACCGAATATCGATTAAATTTAAAAATATTTTGTTGATATGTGTAATGTATTATCTGTGATTAGGTAAATGATTCTATCCTTAGAACATGGGTGGAGGTTATTGAAATATTCGGCACAGACGAATTTAGTATTTATTTCCTGTATAAATTGAAAATCATATTTTTTGTTTAGCTGTTTTACAAATGTTCATTATATTTTAATGAGGATCCGTTCTGCTTTATGGACAAAATTTTAAATTAAACGAAAATGGGGCGCATTTTATTTATAAAAAGCAAGTAAAAAAAATCTTTAATTGGGCTGTGCCGAATCTTTAAATACCCTCCACTAATATCCTAAAATAATGTTTTCTACTGTTTTTGATACAAATAGTGTAAAAAGCTTTAGAAGTAAAATTATGGACGTGGAAAAAAATTTTGAGGTGGAAAACTTTTTTGGATGTGGAAACAAATTTTGTGGTGAAAAAAAAATTGAGGTGGAAAAAGAATTTTGAGGTGGAAAAAACTTTTTGAGGGGAAAATGATGGTTTTATTGAGTGCGACAAGTGCGCCAAAAAATTACACTCTCAATGTAAACGCTTTGATAAAAGACAATTTGAGTGAGGCTTTCACTTGTCATTTATGTGAAGCTGGAGAAGAAGGAATCAGAAGTGAGCTGCATGCAATAAAAACAAAACTAAAGGAGATTGAATGATGTTGAAAAAGAAAATCGCTAAAAAAAAAGAAATTGAAGATTTAAAACCATCAGTAAAGCTTATAAACGAAGTTCGTGTAAAGAATGATTGTATCGTTAGTGGATTAAAGGTTGCTGATAGTGTAACAGCTGTTGATTCAGTTATGGAGCTGGCCAAGAGTGTTGGTGTCGATATGGTACCTGAAAATATTAACAAAAAAAGGGCACAGATGATAAGAAAAGTGTTGTTGTGAAGTTTTCTAACAAATCTTCAAAAGACAAACTCATGTGCGCTAAATCTAAGTTGAAAGAAAACAAAGATTCAAGAGAAGTATTTGTCAACGACTTTTTCAGTAAGAAAACCTTGAATCTTCTTAATTTCGCTGGAGCTTTAAAAAACGTTGGTTACTCGTATGTGTTTGCAAGAGGTGGAAAAGTTTTGTACAAGAGAAGTGAAATTTCCAAGGCTCAAGTAATTAATTCTGAAGACGACGTTGATAAATTGCACATTTCTAAATATTATTTGTATAAACATTAGAAGCGTTTTGTCAGTTACAAAATTTAATACATTTAAGCCAGTTGTTGCGAGTTTTTCGAAGTTGCCGGATGTTATTGCTATTCAAGAGACTTGGTTCGATGAAAAGATAATACAGATATTTTGCGATTCCTGGATATTCTAACATTCATTGTTGTAGGAGTGATGGATATGGTAGAGCATCGTTGTATATAAACAAAAAACTACAATTCACTGTAGATCGATGCAAACGTGAAAATTTTGTTGATTTTATTTCAGTTTCTTTACACAACTTTCGAATTTCTAACAAACCTTTAAAGATAGTGTCTCTTTATCGTTCGCAAAAGTGTATGGTTGATCAGTTTTTAGTTATGATTGAAGAATTTATGCAAGCTCATGCTCAAAATCCACTCATTATGCATGGGGATACGAATATTGACACATATCAAAACCCACAATATCCTGACTTGTCAAACTTATTTCTTAATTATGATTGTCACAGTTGTCATTTTCTTGTGACAAGACAGATCAGTCGTACTTGTATAGATCATGTGTTTAATAATATTTATGGGAGAATATCAGTGGATTCAGTTGAGTGTACATTGAAAGATCATAATATTATATGTTGCAAGTTATAAAGTGACTTTGTTCTAAATAGAAATATTGAAGTTGAGAAAATTGTCATGATTACAATAAAGTCATGGAGTATGTGAAATGCAAATTAAATGAAATTAATACAAGTTCTAACTTATCAGACTTAACTGAAGATCTAATACGTTTTATTAGTGATGCAGTTACTAATTCAACAAGTTATACTAAAATTAAAAAACAACTTCGATTTGAGCTTTGTCCATGGATAAGCAAAAACTTACAAAATTTAATATTATACATATAAACGTAAGCTGTTAATTAAGCGACGAAAATCCAAAGAGTTCAAATATGAAGATTTGCTTAAAAGAATAAGTAAAATCATAAAGATTGCCTGTAAACTGGAAAGAAATAATTATTATTATGATAATTTGTGTAGAAAAAATGCTGGACGTTTTTAAATAACATCCTTGGCAGACAGCCAAAAAGAACCGTTAATCTTACAACATCTGAATGTGTTCCTATTTTTGATGACTTAGTAAAGGCTAAGAAAATAAACC